>CM040751.1:35321877-35384377 GCA_022829145.1 Albula goreensis | reverse complement strand
ATAAACCGTAGCAGGAGTTCTCTCACTTGTAGCTGACCCTTCAGCAGGAATGCCTTTGTAAGATGTGCATCCATTACATGGGTCTTCCGTAGAGTTATATGTTGACTATCCTGACCGTGGCATAGAGGGCAAAGGTCACATGCACTCACAAAATACTGCCTACCATTATCTTTGTTTAAGTAGAATTTCTCTATTCAAGGCTACAATAAGGACAAGTGAGAATGGGGCGTGTATAATTAAAAAAAAATATTTATAATAGACTGTAGTACAATCTTAATATGCTACATGCATAAAATATATAAGATTAATTAGTTCTATTATTATCTAATAATTTATCTAAACTTTTTTTTTCATAAGAAACCATAATCCTCAGTTTCACTTTTTTGCGGCTCCCACCAAAAAGCCCTTCAGTGATTACCATATAGGCCAGTCTTGGGTGGAGCACTGGAGATAGGCAGCCACCTCCTGTCCTATTCACTCCTGTCACTTATAGGTATGGAGCCAGAGGCTTGATTCGGCAGAAGCCTCTAACCGTATGACGCACAGTAAACAGTCACACAGTAAGTGACGTGAGCCTTGCATCTCAGCAGCTTCTGTGTCCCCATGCCACACCGAGAGAAATTAACAACAAAAAAAAAACAACCCAAAAATAAAACGAAATACCCATGCTTCTCCACCCCTCCCCCCCCGCCCCACTGTTATTGTATTTGTGTGTAGAGCTGCTGCTCCATACCTGCTTAACCAGGTGTGGTGGGGGTTGGGGGAGGGGGGAGGGGCAGGGGGAGGGGGGGGGGGGAGGGGTAATTCAATCAGTGGTGGACCCACTGAATTACACTCCTTGCGAATGTAGCGCTGCTGGAGCAAGGCGTGATGGAAAGAGATGAGTCCTCCCACAGAAGTATTAGTTTAGTAATTTGAATTCCGTACATTGCTCAGCAGTATGCATGGACAGTGTGCGGTGTGGATTTCTCTTTTTTTTTTGGATGGTTGCATAAATTTTGCATTTTGGATAATTGGGATGAAAGGCTTTTGACTTCTCGGAGATGGTCAAACAGTTCACTGAGCATCTCAGTTTCCATCATTTGTAAACAAAATTGCAGCAAAATGTTTGTTTGTGTTGTCAACCAATCGGTATTTAATTTGAAAGGCAGAGGCATCTTAAAAGCCCAGAGGAATAATATAACCCATTTTAAAACTTTCAAGGTAAGCTTTACAAAAATATCTCTTTCTCACTTGCCTTGCATTCATTCATTTTTACAACCTGAATCACTTCAGAGATATTTTCTGAGACCTGTAAATGTTTGGTCGATTAATCTCTTTCATCAAAACAATCAATTCAGCTGCCGGGATACAGGAATTCAGAGCACAACTGCTTTTCATTTATCTCTAAAGATTACAGAGCACAGATGTCAAACCTGTTTTAAGTGCAGATTCTGAGACCACTGTCTTCGGCATTGCCATATACTGCTGATAGCAATTGAAAGCACAGGCCATTCTCCCAGCTTGATGTGCTGACGTGTTTTGAAATAATGCTTTTAAAATAGAGTCTGGAGCACTGAAATGGCGGGCTAAAGCAGAAATCAATTTAATCTGCAACTCAAAGACATTTCGCAGTTATAGCTAATTGTTTTCAACAGGCTGATCCACAGTAGCTAAAACTTTGTTGACGGCTGACACACCTGCTGACCTGCTCATTATATTTCTCCCTTTCACCTGGCAGATTGATTTCAGACACTTCAGACTTAATGCAAGTCCTCACTTCAATACATCAAAGTAAGTTTATATGTGTAAACTATCTTTTATTTAACAGATTAACCATAGCTCATTTTATAAAAAATGTTCCATACCGTTCACCAAATTCCCTAAAATATATATATATTTTTTTTTTCTGAGAAATGTTCTTCCAGTTCAAAGGTCAAAGACAAGGTCATATTTACGGGAGGTGACCTTGTGGTCACATATTTCCAAAAATATGGAACAATGTGGTTCTTCTCGGCACATACAGAATCACAAATACACACACACACACACACACACACACACAGACGGACGGAGTGTTTTCCATGTCAAGGTCCCTTAGATTTGCTTGGCTGGGGCTAAGTGATATCAGACTGGGGAAATGAGTGGGCACCCTGATACTTACAACTGCTGCTGGGTGACAGGCCCAGCATGGAGACAGGGCCAGCACGGAGACAGGGCCAGCACGGAGACAGGGCCAGCACGGAGACAGGGCCAGCACGGAGACAGGCCCAGCACGGAGACAGGGCCAGCACGGAGACAGGCCCAGCACGGAGACAGGCCCAGCACGGAGACAGGACCAGCACGGAGACAGGGCCAGCACGGAGACAGGCCCAGCACGGAGACAGGCCCAGCACGGAGACAGGACCAGCACGGAGACAGGCCCAACACGGAGACAGGGCCAGCACGGAGACAGGGCCAGCACGGAGACAGGGCCAGCACGGAGACAGGCCCAGCACGGAGACAGGGCCAGCACGGAGACAGGCCCAGCACGGAGACAGGACCAGCACGGAGACAGGGCCAGCACGGAGACAGGGCCAGCACGGAGACAGGCCCAGCACGGAGACAGGGCCAGCACGGAGACAGGGCCAGCACGGAGACAGGCCCAGCACGGAGACAGGGCCAGCACGGAGACAGGGCCAGCACGGAGACAGGCCCAGCACGGAGACAGGCCCAGCACGGAGACAGGGCCGCCGCCCTATCGAAAGGAGCTGTGTGATCATTGTTCTCAATGATCAGGAGCTGACTACATGACCACAAGGTTATATTCTGGGGAATGGACGGAAACAGTTTGCCTATGGCAGTGTTGTGAACAGCTTTGCTAATCAAGGGGTACTGAGAACAGTCCAGGATTAATTGATGCTATATAATGACATGTAACCTCTTAATCCCCCATGATCCTCTAGGACAGAACCAGGAGTTGTAGCAATGTACATTCCAAGACAAAAAGGTTTTACAGGGGCTCTTCGCTTAAAAATGCAGGGGACCTTTTTTGGTACTATACAGAGCTGTTAATGGACCATAAACAAACCATTTGGTATTTCTGTAGAACCCGATGATTAATTAATAGTTAAATATAGTACCAAAAAAGGGTTCCCTATTAACCAGTTTTTAGATTGTAGGGGATAAATTCTTGGTGCAATATAACCATATACATATAGACTTATTAATGAACCGTTGTTATTACATTGCGTGTTCAGCTATTTTGTGTGTACATATTTCAAAATGTTTTGAGCTGATGTCGGATGCAGGAGTTTTGCTGGGTGTCTTATTTCCTCCCAGTGTGTCTCTGAGACCCTCATTTTGTCATTAGCTATCTCTTTTCTTCCATTCTTGTCTTCCTCCAGTTCTTCCTCATTCGTGAAATGAAGATAAGGTAAGACAAGGGTACACACACAGCTATGGTGTGGAATGATGGAGTAGCCTGTTTCAGCTGAACTTTCTTCAGGTTTCACTACTCAAAAAGTCTTTTGGAACCCACTCATGATGTTCTGTGTACTTTAACAAGAACATTTCATCCACAACTGTCTATGCCTCTGCTTCTACAGCTACAGAATATAAAGTGTGGTCGATAGAACACAACCTTTTTGTACACCAGAAAAATTGCTTTTGCCTGATAAATATTTACCTTTCAACCCCGCTGGGTCCTGTTTGTTTGAAAAAAATAAAATCCATCTTTAAAATGGTTTCTGAGCTGGAAGATGCAGTGCAGCTGACGGGTAGTGAATGAGAAGAAAAATTCGACAAATACTACCCCACTGTGACCCATTTCAACACATGCACACATAATAATTTCAGTATGATGAATTTTCAGACAACACTGAATGTGCTTAGAAAGAGGTTATTGTGATGTGGCAAGTTGTATCACGGTACAGACATTTGATCTTGGGCTTGGAGTCCAAGGGGGCAGCGTCATACCTCACAATATTGGATGAGGTGAACCCCAACTGGACCACTAGAAGAGAAGGATAAATACAGAGAAAAAGGAAGTAGACATGAAGGTGGAGATGGGGGGGGATGCCGGAAGCGGTGTGCTTGATGGGAGAGAGGGTACATGGCAATTTAATACATGTGGAGAAAATAGGATTGGAAAGATAGAGGTATTTGAGTGAGGGGATGTCTGAAAATACTTCAACCAAAATAATTTGTTTTAAAGAACTCTGTTTAAGGTTACGAGTTTCAATCTCCAAACATTGTACTCACAATAAAACTGTACTGTCCAAGCAAATGCTCGTTGTCTGAGCTTAGCCTTCATTTTACAGGAGTGTTATGTGTGCTCATTTCATTCTCATCTGATGCTCCTTAAATGCATTTTGTTTGAATTAGGAAAGTAAAAATCGCTGATTTTCTGCACACCTTTTTCACCTTCCGTATGCATTTATAAAGCTAAAATACTCAAATTGTACTATCAGTGGAGTGCTGACTCCTGCAGAATCACGGATCAGAAACATCTTGAACAGCACATCACCGTTTGAGTCCCATTTGTGTAGATTCATCTCAATGGATTTCTCTCAGGGTTCAGTGGCACAGCCTTTTGCAGATGTTCTCGTTACTTCAGCTACTGGCCAGCTTTTTTTCCAGCCTGCTTTACATGCGTCATATCATTGTATCCTACAGACTGGGAAAGACTTCATTCCTTCAACCCCAGACCAAGACATTTGAGTTCCTGCTCATTTAACTCTTTGTCTTTATGGGGCAGACGAAAGAGCACGGGAAGTATTACCTTGAAGTA
The DNA here is from genome assembly GCA_022829145.1 of Albula goreensis. Classification (NCBI taxonomy): domain Eukaryota; kingdom Metazoa; phylum Chordata; class Actinopteri; order Albuliformes; family Albulidae; genus Albula; species Albula goreensis. Next base: position 35,379,627 of record CM040751.1, on the reverse strand, counting down.
TTATGTAAAATTTTGCCAGTTAGTGAAGAGTTGAATGAATTAATTATGGCATTCATTAAAGTGCAATTAGACCCGTCATGGCTACAGCTAACATCCATTCTGAGTTGTGCATTTTGAGTGTGAAAATGGGATGTGTGCAAAGCATTGTGGGAGTGTTTTTGGCCCAGCTCGTCCTTCTCAGTCCACGGGGGTGAGGATGTAGAGACTCCGCTCCGGAGGCAATTAGGAAAGCCCATTTACACGAGAGCATGACCCTGTTCTAAAAGGAAGGAAGTAGCTATGACCCCTGAACCTTGTTCTGCCCTTCTAGATCCATTCACCCATCACCCCCCCCTCCCCCCCCACTCCAAACTCCTGTCTCTGAAAGAGGAAATAAACCTGTCAGGGACTCTCGCAGGGAGGGGGCTTGTGACACGACTCCAGCTCTGTTTCACTGTAAAATGGCTTCCACCAGTGACGGCTCCCCTTTTGATGTCAGACAGACTGCCGGCACTCTATATGTGACTGAGACACAGCACAGAGAGCCATCACTGAGGAGCCTCTGTCGGTTTCCTATGGAAAATATACACCCTTCCTAAAGAGAGGGAGAGATACATGTGGGGAAGTTTGAGCTCAAGCAAGAGAGCTGAGACGGAACCTCAAAATTCACAAGTAAACACATAGGAAGAAGAAAAGGTACAATAGGCACAATTATTATTATTATTATTATGATTATTATTATTATTATAAAACATATATTCAGGAATGGGCACAGTATTTTGTCATCCATTGCATTAGTCATTTTGACACAACCTGGCACCTTGTCCGTCCTTTATTTTCTGTGGAAGACAGAATCCGTTATGATCCGTGAAAGTATTTTTTCCCGCCATTTGATGGAAATTGCAAGAACGGCAGAGGTCAGAGTTCAGAGAAGGACCCCAGTGAGACCTGATACTTACAACTGCTGCTGGACGACAGCCGCAGTGTGGAGACAGGGCGGCCGCCCTATGGAACAGAGCAGCGTAATCATCGAATCATCGATAGTGTGACACAGTGAGGAAACAACGGCCACGCACAACGTTACCCCCAAATGCTGTGAGCTGAACATGAACTATTGTGATTACTACCAGAAGTGCGTTCTAATCGGAAGCAAATGAGGCGGGAAGCGGCAAATAAACAACAGCACAACTGTTTGTTTAACAAGTGGAAAAGTTTAGTCATGCTGAGTGGGGTGTGGGTTGGGGGGGCGGTTGGGGCAGGGACATGTGCGGGCCCTATACAGCTTCAATCCCTCTCAGCTTCGCTTCACTTTTCAATCAACATTGTTTGATCAAAACACCTCTGAGTCCAAAATAAAAAAAAATGCAGTTATTTCTGATGTAAAAGTAAAACGGTGACCAATCCATTTTTTTTTTTCCTGGAGGGTCTCAGTTTTGCCGAACGTTACGACAGGAAGTGCTGTAAAAGCACAGTAATGTGTTTTTCAGCTTGAATGACACATGAGAAACTATGACTCCTGCCCGCATGTCTACACTGACTCCGTTGTCCCCCATAAATCCGTGGGTCTTTGAAGCGGATGGGAGCCGTCTTTCATCTTCGCCCCTGTTCCTCCACTTAGAGGTTGTTTAACTGCCTTGCGGACACGGAAGCCATCAGTCCTGAGCCGCCTCTATGTCTTGGAGGGGTCCCAATTAGGCAGGCTCACTCCAGCCTCTCTGCTGCTCCACAGATTTCACTAAACAGAGGCAATACATTAATGTTGTTAAAATACAAACAACAAATGCACATACATATGTGAAAATACAAAGCAGATTCTCTATCTGTTCTGCATTCAGACCCTTAGTATGTGACGCAACACGTTTTGACATCACCATCCTCTCTCTCCTTTGGCTTGTACAGAACTCTCTTGTATCTGCTTGTGTCTCATAAAAACAAGCCTTGTATCACAGTGTTTTTGTACTGTTAGACACCAGTGCTCTACAGAGAAATTCTGCCCCTGTTTTGGGCATGTTCCCACTGCTGGAGAGAGAAATTAACGAGCTGCAACAACCTTAAGGTCTGACAGTGTCACTCCATTAATGCCTTATAAGTCCAGAAACCTCTGCTTTGTGATTAACCTAACGCCCACGTACTGACAGCTGTTTTGTCCTGTGGCTGTGGGGGCTAGGCCCCGCGGCCAAGGATCGGGCGCAGATGCTGCGCGCGGTCAGACCGCTTGCGTTCGACGGCATTATGGGATCCTGGCCTGCCTCCCTGGCCTTGTCCTTGTGCTCTGGATTGTTGTAGCTGGGGAGATAACGAAGGGGAAGGACAAAGGACAAGCAGACAGTTTTTCCAGTGTTGACAAGGTGTCAAGAGTTCTCCTCGAAGACTCCCCTAATACAGCTCATCTCTCTCTCTCTCTCTCTCCCTTTCTCTCCCTCTCTCTCCCCCCTCTTCCCCTTTCATTCCAAGGCCTTCCAGTGTCTGAACCCAGCATGTCTGGGCAGCCTCTACATACCTCCAAAGCCGGCGTCACTCAGTCGGCTGCGCGACGCATCGCCCGCTCCCTAAAAAACACTCTTTGTTCACAGCCACGAGGACGACGCAGCGGGGAGGCCGGCTTATCGCCCGATCGCCCAAACTAGGGGACCAAGGTAGGGCACCGTCCACTCAGATGCAGAACGGAGAGAGAGAAGGAGTTCTTGCTGCCTCTTGGAGGGAGGTTGTGTACGTGTTCTGCTCAGAACTTTGTTTTTGCTTCTGGTGTTAAACCAGAGGGTATAAGGAGAGCTGTCCTCTGGTTTTGAAGACTTTACACAGTTACAGAGTCGGTGAAAATGAACGGGGAGGGGAAATGCTTCACTGGTGTACCTTCACCGGATCACATTTCCTCATCTAAACAAGATACACGCTTTTCTTCTTTTCAAGCGCTACATGTTTCAATATTTATGGCTTGACTTTATTAACTTAGCTTAAGCTAATTAACCAGGCAGCAAAAAGTTGTGTTTTTCAATCTTTTGGCTTCTGTCTTTTTCTGTGCCAGAACAATGTTTATATACCACCAGATAAAGTGGTCATTTGCTCATTAGAAAGATAGAAGCAATCAATTTTTTATTTCGGGCTCACAAAAACAAAGCCCAGGAAATATACGGCTTGAAGGCATTTTAATTAGTTGTTCCTTTTTCAGAGGCATGCTTCCCCTGATGTTTTCTGCCCTCAGGTCACATTTCCATGGCTCTGCATATGCTGCATTCGACAGCGTAAACAGAATGAAGACATCTTCCTCCCAACAGTATTTATTCTTTGACATTCAATGTTTTACCTAATTACACTCATTTTTAATAGCACGCTTTCTTTTCAATCCACAAATTTTATATGATTGCAATTGCGTGAAACTGCCATTTGTACGTTTCAAAGGAATCAGTGTCAATATTAAAGGACTATGGAATTACAGTAAGGTTGCAGATTTGAAGGTATCTTATACAGGATTCTATACAATGTATTTATACAGAACATACGTAGTTTACATGCAGTAGGTGAACAATCACAAGAAGAAGATAACAATAGTGATGAGGTAGAACATTGTTATGTTTAAAACATGAATGTCCCTTGGTTTATAACTCTTGTTTTAAGAGCTGTGAAGAGAGCCGTCAGGCCATTTTTAGCCAACTACACCTCTGTTCTCACTGGATTTTTACACCAGTGTTGCTGTCATTTACAATGCTGTGGATGCGTAAAATAAGCTTATCACTGACTGGGCAAATACCTCATGTAGAAAATAACATTGGTGCCTGGACTTTATCTGGATTTCAACTGTGTGCTGTTTGAAGAGCCACGACCATCCCGAGCCCCGTGGGGGGCTGTAGGAAGTAGCGTCTGTCTTTTGATCCCAGCGACAGTTAAGACAACTTTGTGAGTAGTTGTGAAATTCCTAAGCAGCTTTTCCAACACAACAAATCACCATTTTGACACCCCCAGTCTCAGATTCTTCCCCTCGAGAAGACCTGTCCAGTCGATGTAATAAGGTAGCTAAAGGGTAAATATGACATCTAAAGACTCTTCGCCCAGGTAACCCAAAGACAGGGGAAAGCTGGACCATACAAAGCCTTAAAGCTCCTACGCTTGGGACAATACTTACATTTTGGCGCTTAAAACGTCTTCTGGACAAAGGCTGCACACATATCTCACTGAATAATGTATGTTTTGTTTGTTGTATTTGTATATGTGATAACAATGCCAAAAACCAATGTCCAAAAACTGTGTTCTCTGGAGATGAAGTCATATGTTCAGTAGTTGTGCTTAAGTGCTATCTTTGTTATACATTACACATACACAGCAATCACACGGTATTCAACAGGAGAATGTATATATATAGATATACATGCAGACATCTCTGGGAGTGGCTCCTGTTTGACTCTGCAGATGGCATTGTACATCCTAAAACATCAGTTTTGTCCTGTCCTAATTCAGAAAATACACTGAATAGCCTCAAGGTTCAGTGTACTCCACCTGTCCTCTGTCTACAGATTAGTCATTTGAAGTTGCCTGTGTAAGGAATCTTTTGAAGTACGATTCTCCTGTTAAGCACCATATCTATCTCTTTTCATTAGCTGAGCTCAACTGTCTCAGGCACTATAGTTTTTTTGGTGGATGGAAGATTACAGTACTTATTTTTGCCAGGAATCTACACTTTGAAACCTTAACACTTGTTGAAACCTACCTGAGCCAGTCAGAGATGAGAGGACCAAAGGAAGAATTACCAATAACATGTATATTTAGGGTGGTGGGTACTATTTGAGCTTCCAGTCCAGGAAATGAGTGGAATCTGACCACACAACAGTCTACAATAGTTGTGATATTTCTTTCTGTCTATTAAACAAGTGAGTTTTGCCAGGCACAATTGTGCTTGTTATTGCTACTCAGTGGTTTTGCGATCTGCTGAGGAGGCGCGTCTGGGCATGCTTGAAAATTAATGGCCTGTAGAAGGCACCATTTTGTGTTGGGGGGTGGGGGGGGATAAAATAACATATTGTGGTGGTAATGTTCCTATTTTAATTCGATTTTACATGGGTCTTATGAGACTATAATTCTCAATAAAACATTTTTATAAACAGTATCCAGTTTAATATACAATACTATTGACTATTTAAAGAGTTGTTGTTTGATGGGGGGTGGGATTTGGTATAGTCTAGGAGAGGTTACCTACCTGGGGTAGGGCATTCAATGTAGTTTGTTTAGACTTGGTCAGGACAGTTGCTGACTTTGTTTGTTTGTGTGTGGGTGTGTGTGTGAGAGAGAGTGTGTGTGTGTGTGTGTGTGTGTGTGTGTTTGAGAGAGAGGGAGAGAATGTGTGTGGTGTTTGTGTGTGTGTGTGTTTGAGAGAGAGGGAGAGAATGTGTGGTGTTTGTGTTGTGTGTGTGTGTGAACTCAATAACAGTATAAATAACCTATGGGTCTGGGAGATGAGTGTACCTTCTCAGCCCTTGTTGTTTCCAGTGGTCAGCTTGATGTATTTCAGACTTAACCTTCCATTTCTACCGAAACACTTCCATAAGTCCAGACCCAGATGACTTCAAACACATAGAGACCCTCTTAGTTCTTGATCAATAATGGAAAAATAAAACTCTGACTTAGTATTTCAGTTCAGTTGAAGAGATTTAATGGTTATTAACACATTATTATGATAACGCAGAATGGTCATTAAAATGCTAATTATTTAATGATTTTCAATGATTGTGTGAGAACTGAAATGTCATAATGAAATGCTGTATACCTGCTAAAAGTTTATGCCAACAATAATAACACTGTTTCTGATATTCTGTCTGTTCTGTCTATGCTTTCCACTTTCAGAACGTGCCGGAAAGTCCTGTCTGAGAGTCTGAGACAGGAAGAGGGCTGAGAAATGGATCCTGGAGATAACTGGATCCCGGAGGACGTCGCTCGCTGGCTGGATCATATCGGAGTCCACCACCACTCCACAAATCCACAGAGAGGTGGGGATCCTCTCAGCTGGACCTGGTCAAATCAACACCTAGAGGTGTGGTGCGGAAGTGAGGTGTGACTGTTAGGCAGCGGGTATTGTAAGTCAGAGGTTTGCAGGTTTGAATCCCAGTTCTGCTGCTGTACCCCTCATCAAAGAACCTTGCTTGAATTGTTTCAGTAAAATGTCCAGCGGCATGAACAGGCAGCATGTAAAATATAGACTGGGTAAGTCACTCTGGATAACTGTGTCTCCTAAACGCCCAGACGTAATGGGAGCTGAGGTCAGTACTGACCATCAGAGCTCAGATGAAAGGCTCAAACACGCTCAAACCCCAGCACTGTTAGTTTGACAGGTTTGTTAGGTGGATGATGGTCCTCTCAGATCCGTCAGATCCAAAACTTGGATGGCATAAATCTTTTACTACTTTAATGTATATTTATTGCATGTAGTTTCTTGTAGTGTTTTGTATAGTTTAAGCACCTTCACACAGCTGTAGACTATTCCCACATTTTTCACTTTCAGCTGTAACCAAAGCCTAATTTGGGAATCAAGCATATAACATCCTGTTTACAAGCCAAGATCCTTAATAAAGATTGTCCCACACTGCAGTCCACATTAGATTCATTTTGGCAATTTTTGCCGGCTATTTGATTATCTTGTTTCGCTAGATTTAATTGTCCAGTAGTCTGGCTTTCAAAGCATGTTTTATCACCCGTTTATCTACATTCAGGAAACTGGTCCAACGTGTAACATCTACAAACATTGTCAATGTCATTATCAATACCATTCTGTTTTGTATTCATTTACAGTATGTAGCAGAGTACCAAGATACCAAAACAACATTACATCTTAAAATTAAATTGTCTAATACACTTTTTTTTTCTAGACAATGAATTCAACTTCCCAAGCCAACATGCCATGGAACAAATAGGTATGTTTCTGTTAACTTTTCTAAATTATTTAATGACAGCATTACTGTTTTATGAAATCGAAGGAATGTGGATTAGTCGCACAGATTTCGACTATTCGGTTTATTCTATATCACCAGTACTCGTTACACTGTGATTTAGCTGTTTGGGATGTCCGGCGCTAGGACCCAGAGGCGGCTGGATAGCTGGTCTGGCATTCTGGCATTCCTCTCATTCCAGAATGAATGGGAGTGATTGTTGTTACTCGGACTACCCCGCTCAGCTCCGTCCAGAACAGCTTTCAAAACGTTATGTCAAGCTCATCCTCGGGGAAAGCACTTTATCGCATTTTGCTGTGATTATTTGCGTGGGAAGAAACACATACTGGCACCTTTCGGCGGGATAGTTAAGCATCCCATCCAAGAGACAAAGTAAAAGAGGTAAAAAGCTTGTTTAGTTGCTTCATAGCAACTTTTATTTTATGGACTTGTGGTAGTCTTCGTCTGGCTGCGTTACACGCTGTTTGTAGACAACTTGGCTCAATTTTTAACTTAAATGCACCAGGGCTACTTGTGTTATTTTATTTTTAGCAGCGGGACATGAGGAATGAAAGGAGGAACGCTCTATATTATTTTGTTGTTCTTGTGACAAACACGATGCTCCTGTATGTTGGAGTATCTCATTTCGTTACTCTGAAGTAACTGTAAACACTTTTGCATCCAGTTAAAGTCTATCTTACCGGACTAGTTCAGCAGCTACTTTTAAATGTGTCAGCTAGTGGACACTCTCAAAGTACTTAGAAAAAGGTAGCGTGTGGTTCATAGATAGGTATTACTGAAATTCATCCCCTAGTTCTATTTGTGTCCACGAAAAGTGTGTCAACCAACCATGCTCTTTGCGATACCGTCTCCGCTCCCAGCACCCTACCGCAGGGTCCGCACTTCTCGGTTCTCTACACGCGCAGTCATGTTACTTTAACCGATAAAGGTCCAGGGCAAACTCGTTATAGAAGAGAGAATCTGTTTTTACCGGTGTGACTATTTGAGGTTACATGCTGTAAATCAATGCAATAATTTCTTTCCTCACAGAGTGTGAAATGAAATAAAACCAGTATAACTGTAATATATATCTTAAGCCTTTAGCCATGACAGATTATATGAATACGTAGTTGATATTAATAGATTACAGAAACCTGCATCTCATGCCAGTTGATATTACATTAAATGAGCAATGTTAAAATATTTGCAAAAGTTAACTATTATGTACAGTCTGTACTAGAGACGAGAGAGCTTTTGCGAAAAATACTCATTAGAACGTTCATTAAGCGCGTTGACAGGGTATTTTATGGTAGAAAAAGTTCTGATAAGTTTTCATAAACAATTTCATGGCGCTTGTTATGATCTAACTTGCTAGAGGATTATACTTTATACACTGCCTACACCGTAAATTTAGAGCGAGTCTCGTTCTAAAACTATAATTTATCGTATATAAGGTCTCTTGAGGTTATCCTCCTAATTATAGTTGTGGGTAGATATATGCCACTAATTAAATGTTGAGTGAAGAAATATATTGAAGCTATCCTATTGCAAATTGATGTTTATACGTGACATCGACTGCGCGTAATAATGCAAAATAAGATATTTCGTATTATCCCAGCAGTTGCTTTGCACAGAGAGAGGCATGGTAATCGGACATTTTTCAGCTGTCTTTTCACACGGAAGGAACGCCAATTGACTCGTTGCTAGTAATGAACGACTGACCCTGGGGTCAAAGGCATCGCTAACTGCTTTTAGGTACGACCCCATTACTGTCCGCCTTGACTCTCACTTCGTCCTGGGTGCTCAGTGAGAATCGCGTGCCAGAGAGAGTGTTCCGGTTGTTTTAGTTCCAGAATCTTCCTCACTGTCCTTTCAAACCCCTTTGGGAGATGGCCTGTATCAGTTGGAATGTTGCGGCTGAGTAAAAATAGTGGCAAACTGTTTAAGTATTGCATACTCAGCATCAGAATTATTAGTTTAAATAATTTTTTAAAAACATAGTTTCTGTGCAAATTTTAGAACTTTTCGGAATTCACAAATGTCCATTTTTAAATCAACAGTAATAATAAAGTAAGTGAACGTTTTATTTTATCTGAGAGGAGGTGATGTTTTGATTCATTGACAATGCAATTACATGCAAAGCCATTAGCAGGCGATGGGTTTCCCAAAGTTTTGCGATGTTAGGCCTTGGGTGCCAAAAGAAGGTTTCTTAAGATAGCTAAAAAAACTTTGTGCACACAGACTGCAGAGCATCAAGTCCGAAGAACAGCTTGCTGTGTCTGTTGCTTCCTGTTCTGCTGGGGTAACATATCCTGTCTGGAAACAGCAACTTCCTAAAGTGCAAAGAGCTTAAAAGCACAAGTATCTCCTCAGATAAAAATATCTGACCTGCAGAATATTCCCAGAGAGTTTGGAGTACAGGTTCCCAACACAAACAACTGCCCAGTTTCCTAGATTTCGAGTTTCCAGGAAATTCAGCAATGATAAGTTAATCTGGTGTTCTGTTACTTACAGGTCATGCCTGGAATGTTTTTCTGTGAATTTGACAGAGCTTGTTTGGAAAAAGTAAATACGGATTAAGATTGTTTTGTAAATGTTCTTATCATGACATTATCCCTCAATCAAAGAGCAAATCTAAGCAGGGTTTTCCCGCCGTTCTTAAAATGCTTCTTGTCAGCTTTGCCATGACATCTCTAGAGTTATCCGATGACAGCTGGCAGTTTGATAATTTGTGGGTTCTTAATGCTCCAAGCCGAACTAAAAAGCATGTAATTTCAATGCATTTCAATAGAGGGTGGCCAAAACATTACCATATAATGCAGTTAGTCAATGATATTTTCCACATTTTGAGTAGCTGTGCTTTTTTACAGCTGTGAAAATCTGCAGCTTGGTATATGTGTAAAAAACAGGTGATGCAAAATTTGAGGTTGCACAGCAGGGAAACCCCGTTATTTGCAAACACCCGTAAATTCACCCATAACAAGTTGGAATATCATTATTCTGACTGATAATGTAAACAAATTGTCCCTTGGACACATGTACACACACACGTGAGTGTGTGTGTGTGTGTGTGTGTGTGTGTGTGTGTGTGTGTGTGTGTGTGTGTGTGTGTGTGTGTGTGTGTGTGTGTGTGTGTGTGTTTATAACACTACCCCCCATACATACTCATACACACACTCAGATTTTTTTTTGCCATTTGCCTGACTTGCAAATAGTTAGCATGTGATCTTGGCTCTCCTCCTATAGTCGTTTTCATGTGATGGCGAGAAATGCCAGCAGCAACTTAGTGTTGCTTAGCGTGTGTTGCCTGGTTCCAAAAAAAAAAAAAGAAAAAGAAGAAACAAAGCAAACTAAGCCTATTTTTGTTTGTTTCCTTGCCATTCCTTGCATATTCCCCCAGCCTTCCCAGGGTACCACAGCCTGCACAGTCCACGTGGCGGGGCTTTGAATGACTCTGTGTACTGCCAGCCGGAGCAAGTGCCATATGGTGGGAACCATGAGCATCTGCTGCTGACAGCCCAGTGCTTCAGCAGAACAGGGAGGGAAACAGGTAGGAGGCCTCCTGTTCACATTACATCACATTACATCACATTACATCACGCGGCATCCGTTAGACGCTCTCATCCAGAGCGACTGACGAGGCAAAGTGCATATGAATGGTACAAAAAGTGCAAAGATAACCCTAGAGAGGGGTAAAGCCCCAAGTGCCAAAGGTGATCGAATAGATCAGGACCCCCCTATAGACTGATCTAGTAAAGGAGAAAATTAACAACAACAACCTAGGTTAAAAACAATTTACAGTTAAACCTGAGTACAAATAAGTATAAAAATTACAAAGAGCAAGGGAGGGGAGGGGAGAGGTGCAGCCTGAAGAGGTGAGTCTTCAGTCTGCGCTTGAAGGTGGCCAGCGTCTCTGGCATTCTGACCTCCATGGGAAGGTCATTCTACCACCGGGGGGCCAAGTCAGACAGCGGCCGTGATGTTTACGTCGCTGAAAAGAGCATGACAGCCTGTGACATCACGACTGCTGTGTGAGGAAGCACCTTGTGCCAAACCTTGACTAACCACACTTCCAGACCAGCAAGTATATACACAGCCTTACTAAAGCACCAATGCATGTCGAATATCGTACTCGACATACTCAATATGTTCAGTTTCAGCATATTTGCTGACAACATCAACACTGACATCTCAAGATGAATAGCTGTGTTTTTGCTGTAGTGGTCTGAAATCTTCCAGACGTATAGAGAAGTATATATGCACCCTCACAAATGCACCAGTGCAAGTTGGTGATGCTACTTGACATTACCAATATGGTGAGTGTCATTATATTACAACATTACTGATGGTTTATGATCAAGACAAATTGCAGTGTTTTTATTTATTTTTTTTTAACTTATTTGTTTATTTGTAAGGGGCAAGAACAGGAAACATTGACAATTGCAATTGCACTTTCTGATGTACAGTACTTGTGTTTATAACCAAAGCTAATTTCCAGCACTAGCCCTTCTGTTAGAATTGTATGGAATCTAGTGTGTTGCACTATTGAGCTGAAGCCCTTGACTTTCCCACAGGTGAAGAGGCCTGCTTCGGTGTCTGCCCCGCCCCGCCCCCCGCACCCCCCCGACCTTGAGATGCGGGGTTCTGAGGAGGCGGTGTCCGGCACAGTGCTGCAGCGGCTGATGCAGGAGCACCTGAGGTACGGGGCCCACCAGAGCGACGCCATCAGCCTCCTGAGCATGCAGCCGGGCCAGCCACCGGCCCCGCCGCAGCCCGCCCTCCACAGCCAGAACCAGAGCCAGAGCCAGAGCCAGCACCAGCCAGCCGTGGCCAGCGCCGGGCCCAGCGCCCCGTCCTCCACCGAGAACCTCCTGCAGGACGACCCGCAGGTGGTGCAGCAGTCCGCGCGCCAGGAGCCTCAGGGTCAGGAGTACCAGGTGGACAGCACCGCCATGGAGAAGCAGGGCGCCCGGGTGGCCCCGCAACAACAGCAACAGCAGAGCGAGGAGCTGCCTACATACGAGGAGGCCAAGGCCCAGTCGCAGCTCTTTAGAGTCCAGCAGCAGCAGCAGTCGGTCGCCACGACGACCGCTGGGTACTACATCGCCGGGGGAGCCACCTCCGCCACCACCTCCGTCAGCTCCGCCTCCTCCTCCTCCTCCTGCTCGTCGTCCTCGTCCTCCTCGGTGGCGCAGAAGGCCCGGACGGAGGGCCGGGCGACGGTGAACCGCCTGGGCGGCGGGCAGCCGCACAAGGACGAGGCGCTGAAGGAGCTGAAGCAGGGGCACGTGCGGTCGCTCAGCGAGCGCATCATGCAGATGTCGCTGGAGCGCAACGGGGCCAAGCAGCACCCGCCGGGGTCTGGCAGTGGCAGCCTGCCCTCCCAGGGCTCCGCCGCCAAGGCCATGAAGGGCGGCGGGGCGCCCCCGCCCCCACCTCCACCCCTGACCTCCCCGCCCCAGGCTCAGGTTAAAGCAGGCGACCCCCGAGGACCTCCGCCCGAATACCCCTTCAAATCCAAGCAGACCCTCTCCCCCACCAGCAAGACCCCACAGGCCTCCTCCCCCATGGAGCAGGGGCACTTCTTCAGCGACCAGCTCTCTGGGCCGGTGATGGACCTTCCCAAGTCGTATCCCATGCCCCAGCCAACCAAGACCGAGATCACATACGTCAGATACCCTCCCCCTCCAGAGTACTACACCAGGTGAGCCCAGTTCCTCTGCTTTTATGTCTGTGACCCAAAAACGGGCCCTAACCTCTGACATCAACCGCACACCAAGTATGCAAGCTATTTGCTAGCTTTTATACGAGCGTTGCAACCCTCTGGTCAGCTTCCACACCAGAAGTTGATGCTGAATGACTACCGGTAAAGTTGCTGGTGCGGCACATTTCTTTGCCACACCACAGTTTGTGCACATTTGTGAATTTACATCAGGCTAGCCAAGTAAGAGGCTAGGTAGCTATACTGAAAGATTATGCATCATAGCTAGTGCATTAGCTTTTTCCTACCATGCCATATGTAGGCAGCCTGGGACGAAGTAGCCAGTCAACTGCACTGTAATGAAACAGACAATTAGCTAATTATTGGCACAAGATAATAAAACAACAATATTCCACTTTTGCACACTAAAGTTTATAGTTTGTGTTTGTGTTCAATGATAATGTTACATGTGCAAGAAATAGAGCAGTTCTTTACCATGTGTTCTAATGACATCATTTTACACACTGTTGCCTATTTGATACAGATGCCAGTAATTCATTCTGGTCCTTTGACATCGCACAGTTACTGCCTGAGAGGTCAAGAAACCTCTGAAGTAAAAGAAAACGCTGCTTCAAAAGGCTGACATGGGGCTGGCTGTGTCACAGACGGACCCCTTTCATACCGAAGCAAAGTTTCCCGCAGTGTGACTAGAGGTTGCTGACTGAGACCATGTTGGGTAGTCCTGGCACCATTTTAACATAGTTCAGAGCGTGATCCTTTCCAGTGCTGGTTTGTTATGTTGTGTTTGTTTGAATATTTTTTTTTTTCAAATAAAGACACTGAGAAGTGTTCTGTTTCCAAACGTCAGCTGCCGAATTTGAGGAAGCCCAAACACTTGCATGACTCCAAAACAGTCCTGAATACTCAGCAGATTAGCATTTGGTGGAAAGAGTTGGGCCTTGCTACATACACAAATGCCATAGATTTCACCAGTTAATCACCCTTGCACTAAGAGATAGGGATGCAGACTGGTGTACATTGTGATAAGTGAGTTCTGATGCAGTGTTAATTACATCATCCATGTTGATAAAATCATGAAAGAATCACTGTGTTAGTGTTTGCTCTGTCGCGTTCTCCTCCTCAAGTCCCCCCAAGTGTTCTCTCCTATCTACGGTGTTGCTTTGCTCCTTCTTTTAAACCTCCTTTGAGCACCCAGCAGTAGTTGAATACCTAGCATCAGGGTAGCTAGCTAACTTTCAACTGACATATATTGAAAAATTATTTGTATTGTATTTTTAAAAATGTATTAAATATATTATAATACAGTTACCATAACAGAAGAAAATATTCCATGCTTTGAACAGTGTTATATATTTTTTTTGACGTCGGTATTTAATTGAACCAGTCCTCTGCGACGTGTCTCACATGAAAACAGGGCAAAAACAGTTCTTCCCCAGCTTGTAAATGATAAATGGTTCTGTGCTTTGACAGCTTGATGTGGGAAGTTCCTCAAACTGCAGGGGTTGGGGAGGTGGGGGGGGTTGGGCACACATGTGGCCATTTGTTTATGAGATGTCCCAGAATGCCCTGTTCTAAACCCCCCCCCCATGCTTTCACTGTGGAGAGTTAGAGTGGGGAGAGTTTACATGGCACCGGAGCTAAAATATACAGCACACTGATGCAAAAGCCAAGGGGGTCACATAGAGTTCACAGGGCTGGACACACTCGGGTCCTGACTGCAGTATCAGGGTGTCCTCTGACTGCCTGACTACTGATCACTACACTTCATCCTACTGTGTTACTATTGGAAACGCAGTGGAACATCGTGACATGATTTTTAGAGCCTTATACAGCTCTGAAGACTTGTTTTCCAGTTATCATTTTTCATCTTGTATTTTTCGTGTTTGTTTGTCCCTGCATTACTACATTACTGCATTACTACATGTTGACTGCATCAATAAGTCAAGAATGTACAATTTTGTCTTTTTGTTTTGTTTTGTTTAACATGGTGGCTTTGGAGGGGGGGGTGGAAGTGGTTAGCTGTTAAATATTATGGAAGTAGATGCACATTAAATGTTGTTAATAAAGTCTGTAAGAGGGTACATTTCCTGAAGAAGTGATTGACAGTTCCCTGCAGTTGGACTGATCGAGATGAAGCATGAGCCCATAGGGGACTCACTCATTGGTAGTGTGGGTGGGTGTTAGCCATGTCAACAGTTGAACTTTATTTACAAAGGTGAACTGTTCACCTTTAGGTCTTATCTGAGATCAGTGGCAGTGGTCTCAGAGAGCTCTGCAAAAGTGGGGCATTCTCCTCCAGGGCTGATCTGAGATCAGTGGCGGTGGTCTCAGGGAAGGTCAGTTAGTTTTTTTGTGGTGTCCCCCAGGGCTGATCTGAGATCAGTGGCAGTGATATCAGGGAAGTCTATAAAGGTATGGTGATGTCTTCCAGAGCTGATCTGAGATCAGTGGCAGTGATATCAGAGAAGTCTATAAAGGTATGGTGATGTCTTCCAGGGCTGATCTGAGATCAGCAGCAGTGCTGTCAGGGAAGGCCAGTAAAATGCAGATGTGAGATAAGACACAGGACAGTGTATCGTGGAGGTGTGAACCAAAGTAACGCAATCTCTCTCTGTAGTCCTAGTCATACGTGACTCATTTTTCTGACATCCCCAGGGGATTGTATCTGATATTTCAAACTCAGTGGTGAGCCTCACTGGAGGGTGGGGGCGGGGGGGGGCGGTTAAGGGGGGGTAGTTGATTGCCTGTACTTGCTTTCCATTGGTCACGGAGCGGAAGTTTCAACATGTGACTTCCAATCATCCGATGCTCCACCTCCCTCACATGCTTTGGCTCGTTCTGCAGGCGCCTAAAGGTGTCTGTTTATTCAGCAGCGATGCGCAGGCATTGAAATAAATATTCATTTTATCAGAACGCTTTGTTATCTGTTTTTTCTTCTTTTTTCTTCTAACTACTGATGGTGTGTTTTAAGTTGTCGTTTTTTTTTCTTTGAGCACCGTTATAGAGGATGGTGAGCAGGAGGGTTTTTTTCAGATATGCTCTGATGAACGGTCAGTGAATCGGTTGCACATTAAAACGTCCAGTGTACATTTCCACTCACTGTGATAAGCAGAGTCAATGAATACCTCATGGACATGGAGGAAAATCAATCCCAGTGCTAATAAGGCATTTTTACACAGGTAACAGGTGAGAGTTCATCAGGTCAATCATTTTTGGAGAGTGAACCCCTTTGCCCTCTCTCTCTCTCTCCCTCTCTCTCCCCTCTCTCTCCCTTCCTCAGACAATTCCCAGTGTCCCTGGGGGGGCTGTCCCTACAGCAGCACAGCCCCATGTCCTCCCAGGCCTCGTCCCTGTCGGGGCCGCTCCCCCGAACCCCCTACCCCCGCCCCTGCCGCCCCTCCCCCACCACCCCGCCGCCCACCAGCACCCGGGCACGGCCTTCGCTATCGTGTCCCGCGCCCAGCAGATGGTGGAGATCCTGTCGGAGGAGAACAAGGCCCTCAGGCAGGAGCTGCAGGGCTACTGCGAGAAAGTCGGCAAGATACAGCGGGTACGCTCCACCTGTGCACGGACCTGCTCTGCGCTCCTCTCAGTTACTGTAGCGCTTTCAGCAAACACCATTGGGTTTTGTAACAATTGTACAAACTAATTCATTATCCTAATAGAGGTCTCAACCTCTGTATTAGGTTAATGAATGTGCAGTGTTTGAACAAAAGTCAATGACCTTGCTCCATTTCCAATGTTATCCATCCCTTATGTAACAGTTATAATGCATTATAATGCAACAGTTAGGCTGTGAACCCTCTTGGTTCTCATCACCCACAGCACTGCCAATACTGTCATGCTCCATATATAGAAAATAGGAAAACAATGAAGCAAGAAAACAAAAATGTGCCTTTTTTATTTGAAAAAGAAAAGCCGTATAGGAGCAGAGGGAGCCGAGGTCAGGGCACGTTGCCTGTAAACACATGGGCGGGTGTCACTGGCCAGTCTTGCATCGCCAGCGACGGGCCCTCCGGAGGGTGAGCGAGGGGGGGGAAGGGGTCTATTGTAAAGCAAGCTGGCGTCTCGCTGCTGCCTGAAGAGAAACCCAAGCTTGATTCACTGCCAGGCTGGCCCCTCCCTCCTCTCCCCCTTTAAATGCTGAAACAAAAGACTCTTTGATAAGCCTCCCCACTTGCCTATACAGCACAAGTGTGCAGGCCTGGTCTGTCTGTTGGCCCACAACAATCCTTTGTAGCGAAAAGTCAAGTCATTGGAGCATGTGTTTGCCAGCAGGGGATGGAGACAGGAGGGTAATGGACTATTTCTGTATACTATTTATGGCGCCTTAGATTGCATTAAAAATTAAAAACTTGAGTAGAATGGGTTAAATTATGAGTCAGAGTAAGCGGCTCTATCTCAGAAGTGCACACAGGTGAACATAGGTGATGCTCAAGCTTTGACAGCAGTGGTGAATGAAATTAGGCCACCCTGCGCTCACAGGTGTGGCTGCAGTCTGGAGTGAAGGGCCAGCTTGAATTTCGTATTTCTGCTGCTTTCCAGTTCGAGATGGAGATCCAGAAGATCTCAGAGGCGTATGAGGATCTGGTGAAGAACTCGTCAAAGAGGGAGTCCCTGGACAAGGCCATGAAGAACAGGATGGAGGGGGAGATCCGACGCCTGCATGACTTTAACCGGGACCTGAGAGGTCAGGCAGTGGGGTCACACACGTATTACACCCACTACCTGACCCCATGGTTTACATTACACTATGTGTGTGTGTGTATCTGTGTGTGTGTGTGTGTGTGTGTGTGTGTGTGTGTGTGTGTGTGTGGGGGAGTGTCTGTGTGTGGGGAGGGGGGGAGCCCCACAGTTCAATATTACCTACTACCAGATCTGCAAATAAACCGATTTGAGCTTATTTTAAAAATTGATTGGTAGTACCACACAGACTAACACACACTGCATCGTCCTCTGAAACCCTGTTGTCCCAGGTAGAGGTGAAGAGGTTTTTTCCTGAGAGACTGGCCTCTGCCTTGTTCTGAGATGGTTGTTTTCTTTTGTATGTTCTCGCCTGCAGATCGCCTGGAGACAGCCAACAGGCAGTTAGCCAGCCGGGACCTGGAGGACCATAACCAGGGGCTGGCAGCGGGACTGTACATGCCACAGAGTGAGTGGGCGTCATAACTGTTACCTCTCAGTCCTATCTATATATCTATCTAACTAACTTGCTGTCTGTCTGTCTGTCTGTCTGTCTATCTGTCCCCATCTCTATCAAATTCAGATTCACATGTCCTCTATTGGCCAGAAAAATATGTTGCTAAAGCATTAAGCTACATAGATGATATTGCCCCCCCATACAGACACAAAAACATTCACCATAATTTGAATCTCTCTTGAGTCTCTCCTTCTATCTCTCTCTTTCTCTCCCTCTATCTCTCTCTTTCTCTCCCTCTCTCAGTAAATGTCACTCCTGTTCTGATCCTCTCTCTCTCCCCCTCTCCCTCCCTCTCTCTATCTCTGTCTCTCTCTCTCTCTCTCTACCGCTCTAGCAGCACGACGCCCTCCGTGCCTATAAATGACAAGAGCAAAATTATCCGTCTTCAAGCTCTCACTGAAAAATATGCCCTGAATGGCAAGTCCATTACCTCCTGATAAAAGAGTGCTTGCTAAGTAACAGGAGACACGGAGAGCGACCAGGGACATTCTTTGTTGGCATTTTATAAGTTCCTGGGGGGCTAATTGTCATGCTTTTTCAAGACTTCAAGACTGTTTATTGTCATTGTACAGTTGCCTGAACATGAAAATGAAATTAGCTGGCAGGGCCACCCTTTTTATAACACTTGGATTTTTAAAAGTTAACAGGCTTTGCACACTGAAGCCCAATTTGTACTGATCTTTAAAAAATACATTTGCATTCTGTTTTGTCTTTTATACCTCTGTTGTTGTAGCCCATCCTCCCTGGCTCTCCTGCTTGTTTCCCCGGCTTGGTCACTGTCTTCCTCATGCTGTCATACCTTAGCCTTGTGCAGGTGTGAACACTCCTTATGGCTCCTTCTCTGTCACTTTGTTTTATCTGTTGCTGAGTCTGACTCTGATAATGAGAGCGACTGTCTCGAGTTAAGGACTTACCTGTCACAAATCCCAGAGTATCTGGAAAAGGATTTGTAAAATTGTTCGTCTTAGCTAAAGTTGAGATCTACATTACATTTACATGTTAGTCATTTTGCAGACTGATGTAATTGCCTCCTCCAATTGGACGGAGGACCTACACAAGATCATGCTTCATCAGAAGCAAAGCAAATCACTAAACATTGGTCAAACCGAACCCGATAAGTGAGGCTAGCGTCTCGCAAGAGTAGAGATCCCCCACATTTTATCTTCGCAGTATTGGGGAGAACATTTTTTCATGACCCCTGAGAAAGACTTAGTATGCACAGTGCATGCATTTAGCTCCATTATGTAGAGTGAAAAAGTTACCCATGGGTGCTGGGTTGGATGTCTGCAACAATGCGGGCGTTACCACTATAGTCCTTGGGTCTTTGTCAACAGAACTGCGCTGGTAAGGCTTATTCTGTCAAGGCCGTATGGGGGAGCCATGTCTGTGTGGCTGTGTGTGAGGGGGAACAATGCGGTCCGTTGATAGTTGATTCAGACAAATGAAGTGACAGAGACCGTGTGTGTGTGTGTGTGTGTGCGTGCTGTGTGTGTGCCTGTGTGTGTGTGTGTTAGTGTGTGTGTGCCTGTGTGTGTGTGTGCCTGTGTGTGTGTGTGTGCCTGTGTGTGTGTGTGTTAGTGTGTGTGTGCCTGTGTGTGTGTGTGTGCCTGTGTGTGTGTGTGTTGTGTGTGTGTGTGCCTGTGTGCGTGTGTGTTAGTGTGTGTGTTTGGGGGGTGCTGGACATTTCACCATTGAACTCTCTAATTTGTGTTTTTTTTTCAGCAACTTATTTCTTGCTTTTTGTATGTTTTTAGTTTGAATTTTTTTAAGTTTATCAAGGATTTTGTATGACAATCCAATGAAATGCATTGGAGCATTTTAACAGGATTGCAGGTTACGTGTCAGAGTTATAAAATTGTGCACACAAAGCTCTCAATATGGCCTGTTTCATTGCTCAGTAATCCATTGTACAGTGGTTTTTTGACTGAATTTTTTCAAGCGAATTGAACAGCTAAATATGGCGACCATTGACCTTGTGCCTGGAGCTGAGTTAGAGACCCAAACAGAGAGTAAAGCACGAAGTCGTTAAGATAAGTGCCTGGCAAACCTTACACCCCTTCTGCCTGTGAGTACACCACTCAGATGTAGCTCTTAACGACAGAAGAACAGTGTATGCATTTCATGCAATGAAAAGGGAAACTGAAAAAGATTTTTTTATTATCAGTTCTGAGGATTTACTTTATGGAGAAAAAAATAAGAATTCCGCAGCTT
Source organism: Albula goreensis (assembly GCA_022829145.1). NCBI lineage: Eukaryota > Metazoa > Chordata > Actinopteri > Albuliformes > Albulidae > Albula > Albula goreensis. The sequence goes on along the minus strand of CM040751.1, from coordinate 35,359,604 downwards.
CTCAACTGGAGGGAGAAGACTGAGACAGCATATGGACTGGCATGTGACAGCTCATGTCTCTCTGTCTTTCTTTCTCTTTTTGATCTCTGTCTCTCTTCTCTATCCATATTTCTCTTGCTCTCTCTCTCTCCCTCTTTCCCTACTTTCTTCCTCTTCTCTCCCTGTCTCTGTATTCCTCTCCCTCTATTTCTCTCAGCTCCTTCACTTCTCTCTGTCTGTTTCTATCCATATCTCTCCCTCCTCTTTCTCTGCTTCCTCTATGCCTCCTTTTTCTCTCTCCCCCTCTCCTCCTCTCTTAGACACTCACTCTCTCACCCTCTCTTTTTCACAACTCCTTCTCTTCCCTCCGTCTCTGTCTCTATCTATATTTCTTCTCCTTTCTCTCTGTCTCCTCTCTCCCTCTATCTCTCTTCTGTCTCTCTTACTCTCTCTCTCCCTCTCCCTCTCTCTCTGGGCACTCTGATTGGTCCCCTCTTCCAACCACACTGCCTAATCCTGGCATTTATCTCCCGGCTCACTGGTATTTTGCACTGCGGCTCTGAATTGCTGACTTGCTGTGGGACTGAGATTCCTGTGCCGGGCCTGACGAGTGGGAGAAAGGCCGGGTGCAGCTGTGACCTGCACCCAGTCACAGTGACTCAGGTCTGGGGCCTCCATGCACCCACCACTGACATTATTACGCAAAACGTGGAGGAGTTGTAAATTTCCCCAAAAAAACAAAGAAAAAAGAGGCCACGATGGTGAAAACGGACAGGAAAGCAGTCCTCAAGCTTGCAGTGGGTGCCCGTTTGGTGTTTATTTTAAGGCGCGCAGTTTTCCCCTCACTAAAATAGCATTTTTAGCATCACTAAATAAATACAGTTGGGTCCTGCTTATGCCGTCCCTCAGGAGGTTGAGGACTGTGGATTTATGGAGCCAGAAATGTTGAAAAGTGGAAGGTTATGAGCTTGTATTCTGGTGGGAGCTGTATTGTTGCACCCTTGGGTGATGTAATTTACCCACAATGCTCCTGTAAAATTCTCAGTCACGTAAATCGGTTTTCAGGGTGTCCGCTTACATATTTTGCGAAGACCGATCTCTCCCTTAGACATTCAAGATGCTTACCTGATGAAACTGAACTTACCCGATGAAACCCTCAAAGGAGTGAAGCAGGGAGAAAAATGCTAAAAAATGCTAACCACAAGAAAACATGTCCCTTTGGCCTAGTTTGACAGGGCCCAGCCCCGCTTGGGAGTATTTTGGCCTTAAACACACACCCCACGGCACAGCCTCCTGTGTCTGCACACTGCTCTTGACCTTTTGTTCTCGACAGGCTGTTTTGGCACATATTTTTTGGCTTTTGTATACAAGTAACCCAGAAAGATCTTATCTTTTCCCCAGTTCCCGCTACTTGTTTTTATTTTCTTCAGTGCGATGTCAGCGTGAACGCGCACTGAGAGATCTTGTTTTGGTACCTCCTGTCATTTCTGTATTTTAATCACCCTCACCCCGTCGTTTCCACTTTGAGATCGTCGTGAGTTTTAACATTTTGACCACTTCTCGAGACAAATAAACAGGAAACAGGGCACCAGGAGTTTTATGTGAAAGAGCCTGAGACAAATCCCCTGGGGGTTAACCCAGCGCTAATATTGTTAGCACAAAGGTTATCATTACGTAGTAGGAGCACTGTCTGGGAACTGGCATTTGACCATGGATACGGATCTTGGTCCTCTTCCAGGGTTTTGCTTCCATGGACGGCCAGAGGGGTCCAGTGAACTAGCCCTGTCACACCTTGGACCACAAGAAGTTGCTTTGTAAATGTGTTAATGTCAGTGAGGCTCTCCCCATACATTCAACACTGAAGATTTTTACATATTTTTTATAATTCAAATTTTATTATTTTGTTATTCCACATGTGCTGTAAACATGTTTTTTTTCCAGCAGGAAAATGTCTTGTTTTATTTAACCTTCATTTTCTCACTCATTTAGAAATTCACCAATTTAATTTGTAATCAGGGCCCATTTGTCTCAACACCACATTATTATTTCGGTTGCGCACAGACAATTATGCCCCTACTTCAAACTATGTATTGTCCAAGGCCGTTTCTCTATACTCAGGTTGAGACACTCCTCAGCAGCAGGAAAACATTTTAGTCATGTGTTTGTGATTGTGTTATGTTAGGGAAGCATTGTGTTATCGTAGCATGCTAGCCAGGGTTTAATCATTGTGTTAGCATAAGGCGCTAGCTGGGTCAGTGTTTTGCTTCAAAGGTGTAATCATCATGTTAGCATTACACGCTAGCTGGGTTGGTGTTTGCTACAGTAGTTTAATCCGGAATTTTACTGGAGCACTGTGTGTAAATTACGCTAGCTTGGGTGGTTTTGGGTAGAGCAGTTTCTCATTATGTTTGCCTAATGTGCTAGCTGGGATGGTGGCGTTAGCTACAGGGGTTTAATGCTCTTAATTCAGATAAGCTGCAGTAGGAGCAGCCAGAGAACAGGACTCTCCCGAATACCTCACAGTCCTCAGGAGTGACACAGATCCTATTTCGTAACCCCCCCACCCTGCACACCTAAATCTAAATCGAGCGAAAGAACCTCACGACGCCCGCATTGGTCGCGCCACACAGAGAGAGTGCCCACGTTTTTGTTCGGCTGCCAAACCCCAGCGCTGTCCTGTCTGCTGGCCCCTCTCTGAACCAGCCTCTGCCCTTATGGAACAAAGCCGCGAGCTGTGCTAGCCGCCCGGTCTCCATCCACCACCCACCACCAGCAGTTTCTCCGTTTGGAAACGAAGCCTCCCGTTCACTGCTTCAGGGGTTTTAGCTCTGAACGTTCATGGTGCGATATGATGGAGAAAACTACACTTCACTCTGGCCACTGGCCTCTCTCAAATCTCACTGTAACCTCTAACTGGTCTCTGGATTAATCTACAGTCCGCACAAACTGCAGGGGTTAGGTTCACTGGTACCTCAGCATGCTGAAGTAACTCTGACACTAATAGGTGGTTTGGTGGTGAAGTGCAGATCACACATGAAATAAAAACTTTGAATGTCTTAACTTCAGTGTTCTTATAAGGGGAAAATCCACGGCAAAATTACGCCCCTGCCCTGTTTCCATACTGAGTCTCTGACCGAAGAGCAAATGTCACTGCCTACTCGTTTCTGCAGCCTGACGTCAATTAGACCCTGCATAGGATCTGAGACTGATTTTGAAGTGACTCTTTTTCTCCCTCTCGAGGTCAAGAAAAAGTTTATATTAATAAAACATTTTTAAATAATTTTTTTTTCTTATCAAAAAAAAAATGTTAATTTAGGTTTTTGAAGTCTCTCACTGTGTTTTTCTCCATCTCTCTCTTGCCAGGTAAGGAGAGCATCAAAGAGCGCGAGAAGCTGGAGATGGAGGTGGCGGCCCTGCGCTCGGCGAATGAGGACCAGAGGCGGCACGTGGAGATCCTGGAGCAGGCGCTCAACAACGCACAGGGCAAAGTGGTCAAGCTGGAGGAGGAGGTAGCCATTCAGGCCCGTTTCACCCATCCACCCATTCACTCAATCACACTTATCCTTTCACATTCCACACGCCCTACCCCTTACACCCTCCCCAATAACCCACACCCCCCTTCCCACCTCACATTCACCCAATAAAGCAGCCACACTCTTGAAGAAAAAGGTTCTATAAGGTTTTTTTTGTTTGTCCTGCTGGGGGAACCATTAAAGGTTCTTCATTGATATGGACATTGCTCAAAGGTTCTCTGTTGAACCTGATTCTAAGGGTCATGTAAAGATCCCCTTAAAGATATCAATATCTAAGATGAACCTTTAAGGGTTCCCCCAGCAGGACACATGAAGAACCTTTAAACGTGCTTGAAAGAGTTTTTTCGTCTGAGAACACAGTCCAGCGCACGCTCCTCAAACTTCTTAAGAGTGTTCTCATGCTAAAGGCCTTTAGCAGTTTATTCACTTTCATTCGATTTCATGGTCTATTTACTACTGAAAGTAATACTTTTATTGGGCACGTTTTTAGCGAGTGGCAGATTATCTACTTATGTGTGGATGAGTGTTGGGGGGGGCGATTGGGTGGATTAAATATTTAGCAGAGTGGTAAGAAGTAAGGTTTGGAATGGTGGGTCCTTCTAGGTGAAATTCCACAGTGCTCTGTGTCTGTAGGAGTGAGACGTGAAACTGAAGGTCGGGTGTGTGTGTGTGTGTGTGTTTTGGGGACAGCTGCGGAAGAAGCAGGTATACGTGGATAAGGTGGAGAAGCTGCAGCAGGCCTTGTCTCAGCTGCAGGCGGCCTGTGAAAAGAGAGAGCAGCTGGAGAAGAGGCTGCGGACCCGGCTAGAGAGGGAGCTGGAGTCCCTCCGCTGCCAGCAGGTGAGAGCCACGCCCCCAGCCCCGCCCTGACAGAGAGCCACGCCCCCAGCCCCGCCCTGACAGAGCCATGCCCCCAGCCCCGCCCTGACAGAGAACCATGCCCCATTACACCTGCAGCCCCGCCCTGCCCCCAGCCCGCCCTGACAGAGAGCCACGCCCCCAGCCCCGCCCTGACAGAGAGCCATGCCCCATTACACCTCCAGTCCCGCCCTGACAGAGAGCCACGCCCCATTACGCCCCCCCCCCCTGACAGAGAACCACGCCCCATTACGCCCCCAGCCCCGCCCTGACAGAGAACCACGCCCCATTACGCCCCCAGCCCCGCCCTGACAGAGAGCCCCGCCCCATTACACCCCCAGCCCCCGACAGAGAGCCCCGCCCCATTACACCCCCAGCCCCCCCGACAGATAGCCCATTACGCCCCCAGCCATGCCCTGACAGAGAACCGCGCCCCCAGCCCCAGCCCCCGACAGATAGCCATGCCCCATTACACCCCCAGCCCCGCCCTGACAGAGAGCCACGCCCCATTACACCCCCAGCCCCGCCCTGACAGAGCCATGCCCCACGCCCCATTATGCCCCATTGCCCCTATGATCACAAACAGAGCCATCCTCCTCTCTCTAGGGTACATTCCAAAAAAAAGTCCCTTATTGTTTGAGGAGACAAAATCGAGTATTGGAACGCACCCTTGGAATCTCATGCATGCTGTGGGATCCTCAGGGGTCAGAGGTCACTGCCCCCTCCCAGGAAGTGCCTGTGGTTTGTGGAAACGCATCAGCTGGTTTTGGTCCCTCTGGTTCATTTTAGTCGCAGAAGGGAGTCTCCTGTTTGAGTCCACGGGCTCCCGCTCTTTGCAATTACGTTGTCTGCCTCAGCTGTAATTGCAGGGTGCAAGGAAGGAGCCGCACAAAAAAAAGGAGACGTGCAAGAAAAGTCTAACAGTTGATGGCTTTGTGAAAACAAAAAAGGGAACTGGCAGCTCAGTTCCAGTGCACAGAATGGTAGAAAGTTATTTAAAGCGTAGCCAGCGGGACTTCATTTCCAAAATTCTGTATTGCTTGAGGACCCTGAGGCCTTGGTCAAAAGAATCAATGCGCCTTTCCCTTTCGCAAACACCAGAGACCTTAAATAGAGAGAGACGGAAGGAATAGTAGTGAAAATAAGCCTTTGTGGATTATTTACTCACAAAATAGGGCTATGTACAAATCCAGTGAAGGGAGCAGGAGGCAAACCTGCCTGGTTCTGGTTTCAATTACCCTCCTGTGCCCCGCTGTGAGTTTAGGGGTCGGATGCCTTGGAGATGCTGACAGACTGAATGATTGTTTTACCTGTGGTTGGCTCTCTTTTGAATGCCAGCGTTAATATCTGTATCGGATTAGAGAACACTCAGGGCAGTTTCAAAATCGTTGCCATTTCGTAAGCTGCTACCACAATAAAACGTGGGTTATATTTTTAAAAAAGGTAGCTCAGAATTTATTGTGCATGTTGTTAAAAGCGCCAGCCCTGCAGCCCTACCCCTGTCAAGATTATGGCTTACATCTAAACAATTACTACAGTACATGAGAGACCTCTGACATACACATCAACAACAGTGTGAAGAAAATGTTTATCTCCAATAAGACAACTTTAGAGGATATGAGGGAAAAAAAGTTTTTCTGCAGTTTATTTGCCAGGTTTCAGTCCCGTAAGACTGTGTTCCTGGGCATCGATTACAACTAGAGATCAAAAGCTTTTTTTAAATTCTTGGAATGGAATTTTTATTTTAGAGTAAGACTAAGATTAAGTCACAGAGTTGTTAAATATGCACAGTGCACAACTGACAATGCTGTCTATTCTTATATCAAATTGAAAAAATTGGGACCAGATAGAGGTTTTTTTATGACAGCAATAAAATGGATGTTTAAAAGTTCTTCCTCTCTCCTCCTTCTCCTCCACTTCTTCTCTCTTTCTGTCTCTCTTCTTCTCTCTCTTGGTCTCTCTCTCTCTCCTCTTCTCTCTCTCTCTGTCTGTCACCCTCGCTCTCTCTCCGTCATTGGACCAGCGTCAGGGGGGAGGAGCCCAGAGTGCCCCACCCACAGAGTATAACGCCCCCGCCCTGATGGAGCTTCTCCGTGAGAAGGAGGAGCGCATCCTGGCCCTGGAGGCCGACATGACCAAGTGGGAGCAGAAGTACCTGGAAGAGAGCGCCATGAGGCACTTTGCGATGGACGCCGCAGCCACGGCCGCCGCACAGAGGTACAGAGCATCATGGGATGTGTGGGGGGGTGTCATGGGCCGGCGGGAGGAACTCTGGGGTGTCACAGTGCGGTGGCAAGGGATGAAATCCGCAAACCACATGAGCTCAGCTCCATAACCCATAACCCTTAACCAGGGGTTTTACTCAGCGTCTCTAACTCTCATTTATTTGATGTGACCAGGGATTAGGAAACCCCCTTTTATTTGGAGCGTGTGTTGCTCGAGTTTCTGTTTTTAACGTCTGAGCGCTGAAGCGGCGAAAGTGGTTGGCTGGGTAGTGAGACGCAGCTGGGCGTGTGCTTCTGACAGGGACACCACCATAATAAACCATTCCCGAAATGGCAGTTACAGCGACAGCTCCTTGGAGGCGCGGATCTGGCAGGAGGAGGAGGAGATTCTGCAGGCCAACCGCCGCTGCCAGGACATGGAGCACAGGTACATCCCACCCCCGCCCCCCAGCCTGATACTGCACCGTCCCACTGTGTTTGTCTGTCCGGTTCAACGTGTGTCCAGACAAACACAGGCTAGACACACTGTGGACAGACAGTCAAAGACAGGCTGGACACACTGTAGACAGGACAGACAAACACAGGCTGGACACACTGTGGACAGGACAGTCAAACACAGACTGGCCCCACTGCAGGCAGGACAGATAAATCAAAAATAAAGGCGAGGTTTTTCATTGTTTTGCTTTATTTATCACAATAGGGAATTGCACTGAGGCCTATATTTCTTTCAAAAATCTTGTGATCTTCCTGATCACATTAACGTGTAGAACTACAACAATAAATAACAACTGGATTGAAAATATCTACTCTCCTCTGTGAGCAGGTTTAGTAGAATCTCTTTGAAATGACCAAGAGGAGCCAGGGATTCCAATTTAATTTGTTTTAAAGGTCATTTCAAGAATAAGAGTTCTACATCAATGGCTGTTCACCCCAGGACTGTGGAGCCATGATCATTATATAAAATGATTCAGAATGCCTTAAAGCCATTACTTATTTTACCTTTCAGTACTCTTAATATAAGCTCTACCAACACACATTATTCTATTAGATTAACTTTTGGTCAACTCCAAGATCACATACATGCTATCACTTGCAAACCCTGAAATGGATCCTTCTTTGGATTGGAATTTGGAATTGGCACAGGTACCACTGCCTGTCATGAAACATTTATTTAAGCTGAGTGGATAAACCACAGATTCTAGCATAGATCCCGGAATTAGAAAACAGGTCGATGTGTGTCCTTTTTTTAATTTTGAATTCACAAAACGTAAGGCTGACTGTGACCCTGTCCGCTTGCCCACAGGATAAAGAACCTGCACGCCCAGATCATCGAGAAGGACGCCATGATCAAGGTGCTACAGCAGCGCTCCAGGAAGGAGCCGGGGAAGACGGACACCGTCCCCCTGCGCCCCGCCCGCTCCGTGCCCTCCATCTCCGTGGCGACGGGGCTGCACCTGCGGCAGGCCTCCCAGACCAGCGGGCAGATCACGGAGGACAGGAGGGAGGAGAGAGCCTGGAAGGGAAGCGCCAGTGAGTGGCATGCAACAGTGATGCCCGCTGCGGGCACCATCCATGCCAGCACTGTACAATCCACCCACACAGCAAATCTCAAACAGCTAATTTAACGCTGTGGGTGTCTCAATTGACACTGTTTCAGTGTATATGTGGCACTCACCAAAACAGTCAAAATAGCATTTTTTTATAGTGTTAACACACACATTTAACTTCTGGTCCTTTGTGCTCTTAACAAAAGGCATGGTTGTAATTTCTGAAATGGAAACCAGGAATTTATCACTTATACACTGTTTCCATGAAACCAAGAATTTAAATAATTTGAATTTGCTCCGCAGGAATGCCATAGCTAACCTTGAAAGACATTTTTATATATTATTGCTTTAACATTTCTTTGTGTTGGGTGTTTTGTATGTGAATTTGCTGCATTCTTCTGCTGATTGTCTTAACACGCTTCCTTAGCAAAAGAGATCTTTCATCTCGATGAGACTAACCTGGTGAAATTAAGATTAAATAAAAATACAATTATTGATTTGCTTTGCAGACTTGCATAGTGTTTCATATTATCTTATAATATAGGTTGATATGTGCTGTACCAATTCATGTTTCAAACCTTGGTGAGTGGATTGGGGATGTTGTTTTCAGGGATATTACATGTAATATACACCATTCCCCTCCACACCACTAGGGGTCAGTGTAGGCTCCGGCTCTGACAGGCATCTCCTGGTTGTTCTTCTCAGGTGTGCTCTTGGGAAAGGAGCCCCTGGAGCATCTCCTGCCCTCCCTCCAGCTGATCCCCAGCACGGCCTCACTGCCCTCCACCCCCCTGCTCTCTGGCCATGTAAAGACGGGCAGCAAGGACAGCAGCACCCAGACAGAGAGGAGCCCCGAGCTGCTGAGGGCCACGCCCATCTCCGTCAGGCCCCGCCTAGCAGCCACGCCCAGCGGCAGCCCCATCCTGCACCACCCCCTGGTGAAGAGTGGGGTCGAGAAGACAGGTGAGGTGTCAGGGGGCGGGTGACAGGTCAGCAGAACGATGTAACATTTTGGGAAACTGTGCTTGCAACCCTGAGGTGATGGGTTAAATTCCCAGCCTGGTCACTAATGGTGATTGAGGTACCTTTGAGTACCTGAATTGCTTCCGTAAATATTCAGCTGCATAAACACCGTGAAATGTTCAGTGTAAAATCAACTTTGACAAAGTACATATGATCCCCTTCAGATTCATAAACAATTGTTAGTGTTCAGTTAACACTGAGCATTTCGCTGTGAACGGATAGTGTGTAAAAATGTGAACTGCGTGAGCCACTCTGGATAAGAGCATCAGGTAAGTGTATGCCTAAATGTTGTGTGTAATCTAAGAGACACAAGAACGCAGGAAGGTTAGAGCAGGCCATGTAGCCCAAACTATTTAGTGATAGTGAACTAGTGCCATTCAGCCCAGGGACCCGTTCCATTGGGGCCACAGATCTCGGTTAGGGCAGCTTCCTTGTTCCAGCATCGTTATACATCATATAGTCTCTCACTGGCTTGCTGTGAAGCAAAGCAGCCCAAACCTATGGGCTGTGTGACACTCCCAAATCTGGTCTGGACCGGTTTACATTTCAGCGCTTCATGATGAATCTGTTGCAGTTGATCCATGCTTCGTCTTCTTGTGTGGTTGTGGGTAATTATGTTGTTTATACCTGACATGCCAGTTCTGCTTTTTATGCACAATATCGTTTTAAAGGTGTTGGATAATGGCCTTGGGTCAGGAATATGAAATAATGGGTGCGCTACCATTCAAGCGTGTGACTCTTCACCTTCACCCCGCATTAAACTGATCTGCTGTCTCAATCTAATCCAAACAGATCTTATCGGTTGTCTTGATCGGCTTTGCTTGGATATGCTCTTTTCTCTCGTGCTGGAGTGATGTGTCATTGAATCCCCTGTTATGGCTCTTACACACACGTAATTTAGAGAAATTGAAGAAAAAAAAAATGTGATGTGTATCCTTATCATCCAAACAGAAATTACCCTAAAGATCATCCCAGCCCCCACCCTAAGCCACAGTTTAGCTCCGGCGCTCAACACTCCAGATTTTTGTATTGTATAAATACCAACATCGCCTTAATCGTGCAGCTTCAGAGTGGCTCTGTGAGTTGCTGGAGAGCTGAATGGACTTTTGTCCTGAAACAGGAGGGTGGAAATTGCCGGGTGATGTGGCAGAAATGAACCAAGCCATGTGCTTGAATTGCACATCCAGCGCTGACTGTGATGGACTGTGAGGAAGAAAGCTTTTACTTTAACCGAATACATACTCCGTTCATCTGAAGAAAAACCTGCCCTTTCTGGGTGTGGTACGTGGTATAACTGCGGGAACTGCAAACGCTAACATTGGGTTTTCTTGTAAAGAACAGCTCACGCTCTCAGAATAAAAGCTTATCTGTGACACCCTCTAACCACAAAAATCCCTCTAACCAAAGTTGTTATTTCATATTTTGTTATTTTTGTTGATACTTTTGGATGTAGGGGTGTCTAAGAATAATGGCCGTTATGAGTATAAGAATTTAAGGATTCTCCATTTCTACCTCTGGGGGAGCGCGTGGGGCGCTGACATGTCTAAAGGTTTCCATGTGGAACCCTCAGAATAAGGTTCTGTTCTTTAGAGATATGAGTATATCTAGTATGGGTTCCAACAACAGTGTCTGAGAACATCTTTAAGGGAAACAAAGAACCCTTAAGGAGCTGTTTTTTCTAAGAGCACAATCTCTGTGCTGTTCCCAGGTCAGTGTTAACCTGTACAAACAGGGCTACCCCTATTGTTTCATAAGCCCCCTCTTGTATCTGGGTTCGTCTGCAGAGATCTCCATGGGGAAAGTGATGGACGGCAGACCCCTCCTCGGCTTGGGCCTTAGGCACGAGCCCCCCGACGCTGACGTGGTTGAGATCCTCATCTGAACGGGGCCTGCGCCGATCCTGGGGGAAGATCGCTGTCTGTTTCACGCAGATTTGTCATGCAGTGTCTAGCAAAGTGTGAGAGAGAGAGAGAGATGGAGAGAGACCGTGGAAAGGGACCAGGAAATGGATCAGGAAGAGGGAAACTGTGGATGAACAGCCTTTTAGGAGCATGCTGGGACTGTCGACGAGGACGGTCTTCCATCATCCCTGGATGAAGGAAGGAGAAGTCGGGAAGAGTTTTAGGAGATTAGAAGAAAAGAGGTGTTTGAAAGTCTGGAACGACGAAAGACCCGGAGGCAACGAAGGAAGAGAAAGAAGAAAGAGGTAACTATGAGGACTGGAGAGAGAGGATGGATGTCCGTGCAGGATGGCAGAAGTGTGGGAAGAGATGGCTCATTTGACTGTTGTGAAAGCAGACAGTTGCTTCAGTTGGTTCTGTGACCTCAGAGTCTTAAACGGATTGCCATGGATCCTACTCATTGTTCATGAGCTAAGAATTCTGGGTGTGTGTGTGGTGCCATTAAGTTTCATAGAAAATACTGGCAGCTGGTTGAATTCAGCTGTTTGTCATCACTTCTAAAATGGATAAACAATGCAAGAGAAACGTACCTGAGAGATACAAAATCAGCGCAATCTCGATCGCCATTCACTCTAGCCCCAGTGGATACTGGTTTATATATATTTATTTTTGTTTTGCGAGAAAAAAAAAGATTTCCTTCCCTAAGAAACTCAGTGTTTCTGAGTGCGTGTATTGTTTCAGCTGTGAGTTTTGTAAGGGAGGTCACCCTCTTTTGTGTGAGGCCGGCATTCCACATGGAAATTGACCTTGGATGTGAATCTGTGTGCAGCTTTCGGGAGTGCATAAGTAACGCTGGCACAACCGCGAAAGCCGATATCATAATTAAGCGTGGGGAAACAGCAGCCAGACGGAGCAAAGCTCGTTAAATGCAAGGACTTTTTGTAAACATGAGGTAGGGGTTTTGTGTAACAGGAACTAAAGATGACTAAAGCACACCCTTGTGTTCTCTCTGCTAGCCACTAAAAGAACATATCCTAAATTTCACAATTAATTACATTACACTGACACTGTGTCTTTACTTATGACTTTATAAGTAAATGTAAAAATCTTGTTTAAAAAAAAGAAAGATGAGAGGAGGGTTATACAAAAATATTTCACAAAATGACTACGTGAAATTTGTCTCAAGGTTTCATGGATGAGGAGGAAGTGTTTAATTTTGGCTGACCTGAGAACGCTCAGCCCCACCATCTTTGCTGTGTTGATTTCTGCACTGCTGAGCTCCAGAGCCACGTTAAAGGAAAGGTTTAAAGAAACAACCTTGTGAGAATCCCTGAAAGGGACTCCTCTCCCACCCCGAAGAAACAAAAAAAAAAAACACATTAGCCTTTGCACTTTTGTTTATAAAATGTAGATATTTGTATGTTGTTTCTGTAAACTCCTGTTGCGATGGTAGGCCTGACTGAGGAGCAGAAACCCATAGAGACTTGCGTGAACTGCGTGGATGAGTCGTACCGTGGTGGAATCATTGACTGTGGGAAAGGACAGGTTAAAAACAAGGCCTGAAAATGCCTTTGGGGATCCCGTGACAGATAGTGGGTATTAGGGCTAAACAGGGTTACTGCAAACCCTCATCACTTAAGATTTGACAGGAACAAGAACTTGTAAACAAGTAAACCATTAGGAAATAGAAACTGTGTTTTTTATTGTACTTCCAGCTCTTTATTTAATGGCCTTTCAATTGTTATACCCTCCCTGAACAACATTAGACATTTTTTAAAAACGTTTCTCCCTAAACAGTATTGCTGTGTCACACATTTTTCTGAAAATTAGAAATGGATAATATATGCAAAATTTTGTCTCCACATCCAGTTAATTTTCAGTAAGCCTTGCATTTACCTTTAAACGTTTTCATTTCTTTTTATTTTTCCTCAGTATGGACTTGGTTTTGTGTTGTAGAGAAATGCTCTTTTGAAGATTAGAAACCCTGGATTAGACAGTTTCAGGGCCCAGGGGGCAAAACCATGACACTCTTTTGATGGAAAGTTTTCAGATGGTTATGCTTTATTGCCATGGAAATTATTATGATTTCACACCATTGCATGCTCAAAATGATGGCTCAGAAATTGACCCCAACAGAAAAAGTATCTCCCCAAATCTGTACTGTTCACTTTTTTTTGCTGTCATTTGTTTTGTTTTTTTGTTTGTTTGTTTGTTTTTTTTAGTTCATTCCAAATGTTTGTTAAGGTGCGATTTGTACAAAAGTGTACAGGATGGAGATATTTGTACATAAAGAATATTACTTTTATTTCCTGTGTAGCAAATGTTGGTTTTGGTCAACCAAAGAGATTCCTACTTGCTGCATACAATGGTGCCTTGAAAATGTGTACTGTACAGATTAAATTGCACAATTGCACGTATTCCTCCTCGTCAGTGATGTGTTTCTTTGTTTTGCACACGGCGCTACTTCTACTAAAGCATTTAAAACACGATCAAACACTATCCGTGTTTTTATAGCTTTCTTTCAGGCCAGACATCATCACATCCTTTTACTCACTCTCCTGTGTCTCCTCCTGCTCTATCCCTTCCAGGATGCTCCAGGGTTGTTTTATTTATTTAGGTTCTAAAAAATCTGTTTTCTTTCATTTTAAGCCAAGCTGTTCCCCTGACACCTAACTGCAGGCATGTAGCAATCAGAACACATTCTTAATAACAACAGTAATACCAGCTACAATATATGAAATGTATGGACACCTCACCTTAACCACCTCACCTGGCAGGTAGTACGTTTGTGGGTGAGAGATGACAGCCATCGCACTGACGCTCCAGCTAAATAAGATTAGTGATGTCATCGTTCACAGACCGGGGTGGAAAGCTACTGGATACGAGCGCCATCTGTTTAAGAGACTGGCACAGGACTGGCACACTCGGGTGGGGAGTGGGGACACGGTTCCAGGGGAGAGTGGGGGGGAGGGGCTATAATGAAGCAGATCAGGGCGCTAACACGGAGAGGGGATGGGGGAATCGTGGGAGGCGGGGGCTATTAATACAGCTGGCCTTTGCATGCCTGAATGATTCTATTAGCGGATTCCTGAACTGAGTCCCACAGGCTGGGAAAGCTCCCAGCCAATGCCTGGTATGAGATGTGCGAGTGAGTACCCCTCGCCATCCTGTGTGCGACCCCCCAACCCCCTCCTCCTCCCCCCCAACCCCCAGGACTCCTCCACTCCCCCCTGCACCTGTTTGCACAAGCCCAGGAATGGCAGTGTGTCAGCGCAATGGACGGATGGCCAGGATGCCTGTCTGATTAACCTGGGGGGCAGGATGGGGGGGCCAGCCAAGGGGAGGGGCTCATAGTCCTGGGCTGCTCCCACCAGCCCTGTTCCCTGCGGTCAAAGGTCACTGGTTGACCATGGCTGGGACCCAATCAAACCAGCCTTTCAGTCTTTCAGATGTATTCTGTTCATTCACAGCTTTACCTGACACTGTTTATACCTGGCTAAAAATTCTTAACCATGTCACAAATGATCATTTTCCCTGGCCTGACAGTTTGGAAGGTATTGGGCTGCATTCTAAACAAACCCAAGTAGTCTATTTATGGGCTATGCTTGCACATACGCACATGCACTCATTCTTGTTGCATTTATACTCTTTGTTACATATACACCTGCATATTATCGTTTCATAGTATCTGCACTGTGTTCACTAATTGTTATATTATGAACAGCTTGACAGATGGCACAGAATGGGAGAAGGCAAAATGCTGACACCAATATTATAAATGTTTTGTCTTAACTGATGCCGTGAGATATAATGATCAGTGAACTGCAGTGATGGAGGATTATTTGAATTGAAAATGGGAGGAGCTACCAGGCAGTAGCTCCTCCCATTTTCAATTGGCAATTCAGTAGCTCAATGATTTAGACCAATAACTGCATTACCTGTTGAGAGAAACTTTTTCACTGGCTCAAAGTAAATGATTGACAGCTGTGTATAGCTCCACCCTAACAGGATTCAAGGAACCTCATTTCAACTTCCACTTCAACTGTCACTGCAGCAGTGAGTTGGTGTAGGTTCTGAGCAAAACTAACGCTTTGATCATGAGCCTATTCACAGAAGGCAGCAAGAGAGGAAGAGCAACGCCAGGTGTAAACAAGGCTGTGGAACGACATTACAGTGAACCTAGAAGACCCCCGCCCCTCCCCCCGCCCGGCCCCCCTCATCACAGGGATTTTCTCTCTCTCATACCGGTCACTTCAGCTTCCAGATGAATAAAATACTTCACCTCATAGTTTCCACCGTGCGTTTAGATAGCATTACATCCCCCTGCCCCCCCCCCCCCCCAGGCAGGTTGCTATGAAAGCAGACACTGAACCCCTCTCTAAATGCAGCGGGGTTACATATGCGCGCGATCGGAATCATGTTTACAGCGCATTTGGGATGAACAACACCCCGGCATCCACCTATAAACGCTGGCTGTTTCGACATTGCAAAATGCTGCGTTATTCTTAGCTCATTACACGCTGCAGTTGCAGGACAGAACAGGAGATAAGGGGTTGGGACAAGGAGTCCAATACTCTCATAAAAATTTGTCTCGGCCATCAACCTTTGACAAACACTGGGGCAGATTGATAAAAATACTTCATCATGTTTCTCTCGCTCAGATCAGAATCCTGTACCTTCCTACAATAGAATTTTTGACAAGACTTCACTTAAGGGTCTGTAAAAAGCTGCTTATACACCATTAATAACTAGTTAGTTGATCATTAGTAATTCATTTATTAATCATTAGACATAGTTTGTTTGACTATTATGAAATATTAATCACTGTGGATTGAGAAAAGTCTGTCATAGTAACCAAAATTGATCACAATTTACAACTGATCATGTGCTCAGATCAGCTTTCCAGGCATATTATGGTCTGGTTCTAGCATCATTGGTGCGGGCCATAGTGTTTACCGAGAACCCAAAAAGTCTACACTAAAAGATTCACAAAATTGAATTCCTTATTTTCAATGATATTCTTCACTGTTGCAATTATCACATTTTTGTGAATTTTGGTAGTTGCAAATGGCAGGTTTTTTTATTTGTGGGAGGGTATATTTTTCAGAGATACTTCATTAATGAAATGTAATTTGCCTGCACGGATATTCCTTGTTGAGTGCTACTGGCAATTAATTTTGTTGTATTGATATTAATGTGCAAGTCACTGAACCATATCAGTGCATTGCCATGCCAGAGTACATGATAACACATCGTTTCAGGCTGGGGGATTATCCAAGAAGACAACGCCCTGAGCTACATTTCACTCCCCACGTCTGAGTCTCCATGGCTTCCCCGGAGGGGCCTTTTAAGGATGGCAGGAGACTAGTCCCTTTGTGACCAGTTTGAAGAACAAAGCCATATCCTGGAGATCAGAGTCTGACACAACTCAAAATGGCGGTGGGCTGTGATTTCGCCTGTGAATCATGCAGCCTCACATATTTTTCCAACTGCGTTGCTATATAAAAGCAACCAGGCCAGACAACGTATTGCAGGTGTTACTGACCTTTCAGGTAAGAAATACAAGTGAACGAGATGTCTAAATCCAAGTTCCAAGCGGACACAAGTGCAGAGACAAGCACTCATGGTGGAGCGTCTCTCGTATGCGGCAAGAGGAATTTTTTTGCCATGTGTCACTTTCACCTGCTCAGCACCTGTCTCTCAGACTTCAGCAACCGTCAGCAAAGAGCTGCTGCCGACGAGTTCTTGGAATTCCAAGGAAATAGCTGGGATTCACATCAGCGAAAGTGTGTCGGTCAACAACATGAAAAAGGATGATAAGGAAGTACCTAAGTGGCAGACACAGCTGTCAACTAAATGACTAAATGACCTCTCCTCTCTTATGCAGCTAAAGCATTAGGAACACAAAATGTGGTTTTGAAAAACACAGATTTATATGTAAGAATGTGAACAAAACTTCATTTTGAATGAGGCGATATCATTCTGCTAAGACTACAAGCAGCATATATCATAAAGTACGTTGTGGATAATGTGAACAATTTGTAGTGTTTGAAGACCACAGCAGATTTTAAAAATCACAGAACATGTGAATCACCAGTAAGACAAACTCAAGACCATAAAAATCATCAAACTGATCATAACGTGTCATTCAGCTCATCTTGGATCACCATTTTGCACAGGTCATTTATGTGAATGAAACTGAATTGTTTTCATTCCTTTATTTATTCCTTATTTTTGTGTATGCTCTAATGTTTTTGTGTAATTGGATGTCACCTGCAGTAAAGGGCCTGGATGAAAGAAGCTAACGCTACAGTGATCCTCCAGGTTAGCTCCCTTCCGTTGGGCCTGTGGCTGTCCAGAACAGAAACGCCTTTATTCTCATCCTCCTCACTGCCAAGAAGCAGGAGAGAGCAGAGCCATTCCTTCCAGGTATTGGCCCTGCTTGTTTAGTGTAATTTTCCACAAATTTCTTGTAAATTTCCAGCGCGGAAGAAAACGTGTTCATGCCTAGCAAACTGGCCACCAATATTTACACTCCTCCCAAAAATACATTTTTGGAAGATGAATCAGCCAGGTTAAGCAGTTGATCTATTGCACCTAATACAATGGAGGGAAAATTCTTTCTCAATCAGTCCTAAGGGAGGTGTGAAGTAGAGATGGCTGAAATGGGCTTTCATGAGCCACATTAGGGTGGAGCTACGCTAATCACTGACTTGTCTGAACCGGTCAAATATGTTTTTATATTCACAGCCGATGTGGTCATTGGTCACCAACTCTGATACTGCTTCTCTAGTTTTTTTAGATCAATGAAACCTCACTCCCCCATCACTTGTATGAATGGGAGACATGAGGACAGTGTTTTTTATGACTCATAAAGTTGAAGGAACAACATGATCGGGGGTGGAGGGAGGGTGGGGGATGGTGGGGGTGTGGACATCAGACCCAGCCATCGATTTATGGTTGCCTGGGTGTTTTCAGAACATTAGGGCAGGATGTAACTTATGTCCAGTTTTCTTCATGTCCCTTGAATGTTTTTTTTTTTTTTTTTACCTGGAATGTTTTCTTGATTATTATAAAAGTAACAACACTGTACCTAAATTTTTATGATTAGCATGGAAGCCAGGTTAGCTAGCAAGCTAGCATGTTTTGATTAACTCTATGCAAAAAGGTTGAGGGTATAAAAATGACCTAGCTAGCGAACTATGTAACATCATCAAGTTCAAAGAATAGCTTATGTTACCCCTGTTCAGTGGCTATAAATTTTGCAGGCCAGTGTCAGTTTAAATTCACACAGTGTCCCCCAATGTGTGAATGCCACCCCTGATTCGCCCTTATGCCTGGCACACGCTCAATCGCTATAAGCAGGTGTGGAAACCGTTTGCCTTTTAGCATCTGCTGTCTTGTTTTAGCTTGGTAGCAGGTTACCATTAAGGACAGGGGCTAAGACAGAGCAGTGTTCTGTTTCAATATGTCACCGGAAAGGATATCGTGCCAAATACAACACCAAACCCAGACTGAAAATAGCCCACAGAGACGATGAGGAGAGGCTCAAACAGTAGAAATGGTTTCTCATATTTTTATTTTTTTAACTTTGATTTTTCCCAACCCAAACTCAACCGAACTTACTGACCTCACGGTGACGATGCTCTTGCTTCTTCTCACACTGCAGCCGCAGCACTAATCACACACTGTCTAAGGCGTTGGAGGATGATGCAGTCAGCGTACCCTCAGTTGGTGCTGCCACAGACGCCCAGCATGACCAGAGCACGCGATTTAGTGATGACACCAACAAACTTAGCCATCGAACCCCCGATCTCACCTCAGGCAAACATCTTACCCTGGAGCCACTCAGGGACACGGCCTCATATTTATAATGGAATCACAATGTACTGTCACTATTGATTTAATAGAGATACATTCATTTTGTTTTAAAATGCAACTCTGAGCCACTCCAGAATTGCACATTGTATTATTAGTACAGTATATAATGACATTACATTGTTTTTAGGAAACAGTATTTTAAATCAATTTAAAGTACGTTATCAAAGCTCTGTAGCAATACAGAATATTTTTACCAAGCTAATTTGACACCAGTTCTAAAAAGTGTTTCCACTCACTACATGCACAGAAATTCAGGGCACCTCTCAGTCATGCATGCATCTTGTCTGAGAAAGCATTTGCTATCCCCCTGCCCAGACCCCCACCCCCCTCCTCTCCCCTCCCCCTCCCCACCTCAGATTTTTGATGGCATACATCACCAAAAGAAAGGTGCTTTCAATGTGAGCAGAGACAGAGCGAGATTATGAATGAGCTAACGGGAGAGGCCATTCAGCTTTGGACTCGTTCTGGAACATTCTCTTGTCGTTTTACACCGCTGTCATTGGTTTCATTGTTGTTTGTAACAGCTGACAGACACCAAATTGTTAAGAGAGGCAAGGAGCATCCTCCATGGGCTTTTTCGGGGAGAGCTGCAGAGTAAAAAACACAGATACCACCAAAACTAATCTTAAAGTTAGACTTTCAATCTGACTTTCAAACAAGTCCTTCACCACCCATACTGTCCTGAACTACACCCTCAATAAAAAGAAATGCTGGGTTATACTGCAGTTAGTCATTTGACATGTGATTTGTGAAGCTCTGTGACACAGCTTTGTAATTGAACCATAATAACAAGAGGCGTGGGACGTAAAAAAAAAAAAAAATTCTTTGAATGCGTCTCTTTAAGGACACAGGCTTGTAGAGGCACACTAGAATAGTGTGGGATTCAATCTGAGCATAAATCACTATCTCTGGGAAGCTCTAATGGTCCGTAGTTCTCATAGATCCTTCGGGAGGACATTCCCATGGCCTCTGCCAGATTTTTATTTATTTTTTTGTGCATGTAATTTCATAAGTGTATCTGTAAGAGACGGGCCTGTGACATCACAATGGCTGTGCGACTGAACACTCTGATTTCCCCTAGCTGCCTCTTACAGCTGTGCCGCACTGTCTGACTATTCAGAGTAAAAAAGGCAGTCAGATCGCCCTCCAAATAGTCTGATTTTACATCACATTGTTTTATAGCACAGTCATTTGGCAGACAGTCTTATCCAGAGTGACTCACATGTGGGACAGCGTAAGTGATTTCTTTGAGCAATAGACCTTGGCTAATTGCATTTCCAGAGCAGCAAGTATATAACCAGCATCACTAAGCACCAGAGCAAGTTGGCTATGCCATACCCTAACTTATTTTTAAAAGACGTCAAGTGCATTCGGATTAAAGTGTATCTTAACAAATACTTAACTCATTAAACATTTTTGTTGCCTTTTTACCGTATGATAAACATAAGAACTACATGCAAGGACAGACTAATGCCTACGCATTACAGAGACACTGTACAAGCTGCTTGGTCAAGTGAAGACTCTGATTACCTGACATCAATCCTGAAATAAATATGACCCTAATGTTCTCATGAGACTGTGTGTGTATGCGTGCGTGTGTGTGTGTATGCGTGGATGTGCCCTGCCAGGCTGTGTATGCCAACTCAATCATTGAGTTGTTTGAACTAAACAAAAATGTTCTTCACTCCACAGCCAATGCGGTCGTTGACCCAAAACATTGAGTCTAGACTGGTATAGTAGCTCCTATCATTTTTTACTGAATGAAATGTCATTCCCCCATCAACAGTATGGACATTCCATAACAGAGCTGTCACTTGTGCTCCACCATACAGCACTACAGTCATTTTAATATCTGATCTCAGAGGATTGGAGTTATTCTGCACCACAAATAATATGACATTCTGACTATCAAACACAGAATATTAGTGACAGATGCTGTTTTCGTCTGTTTTCTCTGTTGGATCAGAACAATATGAGTACCTGTAAAGGCCATTTCCATCTGAGAGAGCACCAGGTAAAACAGGCCACTTACATAAACACACATAAAACAGGACTCTACAACTTATACCTCCTGAAGGGTAGCCCCATATTCTAGAGGCCATACTCTTGTCTCACTATAAATTCACTGTGACCTCTTTGGTGACTGTTAGTGCAACTCCAGCATGACATCAATATTATCAAAAAATTACAGTGAGAAAATTAGGAAACATCGCCATCTTGACCAGCACAGCCTCTGTCACGCTCAGTATGTCATTCTCTGATCATCTGATATTAAACCAGAGCAATACTGGCCTCCTTAGTGAGTAATGAGGTAACCTAATACATTCAATATGGCCGCCCAAGTCCTACACTACCTGGCTCCCCCGTAATTATATTGAAGATTCATGTAATGCCCATTCAATGTGATTACAGCGCTACCCCATTAGGACTGAATGTCATTGAGAAACTGACAGGAGATAATCACCTTCAGAGAAATTATCTCCCGGTATTGATCAGCGAATTCACCAGCAGAAATCTATGAGCTTCAAAGATTTCCAACAGCAGAGATTGCATTTTACAAATTACCAGTTCAATTTACCTGTCCAAAATGATCTATTTTCTGAATCTTGTAGTTTACAGGAGATTATTGATCATACATTGTATGGAAGGCGAAATGAGGGTGCAAATACTATAATTACCATTCATCAGTAAAATCTACCTGGGTACTCCGACTCTTCAGCATCATTCTGTGCTAGCCATACTTTCCCATACATCATGAAAAATAACATCAACAATCACCGAACTATAAGAAAAATAACCAAGGAAAATAATTTCAAAACCATTTTCCCATTCACTTGTTCCTCTTAACCTACTCATAACTGCATTCACATTATAAACACACACACACACACGCGCGCACACACACACACACACACACACATTTTTATTCCCCTGTGGTTATTCCAATATTTCTGTTAGTTATTAATATTCAGTAGAAGCTTAAGTATGAATAAAAATTGAATAATAGTTTGCATCAATTAATTGCTTGTTGTTTTTGAGGTAATGTGAAATGGCTCTAATTATGGAAATTATGTGTTTTCCCTTAAGTCAGCGTTAGAAAACCCCCAAAAGGAAATACCACGCGTAAAGAGAAGTCTGAAGCGCAATTAACCCTCCCAGGCTTGAGCCGGTGGAGTACAGAAGGATGTGCTGGTTTTGTGTGTGTCTGTGTATATGCTAATCTGAGGTCCTTCCCTACAGCTCTCTTTGGCATACAACCAAACGAGGACTCATCCCTTTCAATAGCAAGAACCAAAAGGGAGGTAACCCTATCTGAACCTGTGACTCAGTGGTTACAAGTTCAGGCCTCGAGTAAGTACTTCATACTCACCCTGGCGCAAGGTACTTCACCTGTATTGATTCAGTTGATAACCTGCGGGGTAAATGGATAGCATGTGAAAAATATAATCTGTGTAAGTCACTCTCGATTAGAGCGTCCGCTAAACGCCCCACGTGGTCCCTCTCTGAGGAGGGTCAAACGCCAGCACAGATTGGGGATCTCTAAGGGCGCTGTACTGAGCAGCAGGGAAGAGACAAAAGGAGGGACTTTCCCACTCCTCTGTACTTGTGGAAAAGTGGTTTTGGACCAGATGTTGATTATATACAGCCGTGTGTGTCAGTGTGGATGCAAGTGCGAGCGTGTGAGTGTGCAGACTGTATGTTTGTGTGATTGTATGTGCATCCGTGCCTGGTTGTGTGTGTTTCTGTGTATTTGCCTGTGTGTGTGTGTATATGTGCATGTGTGAGTGTATGTGTGTGTTTGTCTTTATATGTGTGTTTGTGTCTGTGTGTGTATGTGTGTGTCTGTGTGTGTGTGTGTGTCTGTGTGTCTCTGTGCATGTGTGAGTGTTTGTGTCTGTGTGTGTATGGGTGTGTTTGTCTTTATATGTGTGTTTGTGTCTGTGTGTGTATGTGTCTCTGTGCATGTGTGGGTGCTTGTGTGTGCGTGTGTGTGTGTGTGTCTCTGTGCATGTGTGTGTGCTTGTGTGTGCGTGTGTGTGTACATCAGGCCGTCACACTCAGAGCTCCTGCTGTTGACCCAGAGCAGCCAGAGCAGTGTGGGTCTTTCTCTCTCTCTCTCTCTCTCTCTCTCTCTCTCTCTCTCTCTCTCTCTCTCTCTCTTTCTCCCTCTCTCTCTCTCTTCCTCTCTCTCTCTCCCTCTCTCTCTCTCTCCTCCCTCTCTCCCCTCTCTCTCTCTCTGTCCCTCTCTCCCTCTCTCTCTCTCTCCTCCTCTCTCTCTCTCCCCCTCTCTCTCTCTCTCTGTCCCTCTCTCCCTCTCTCTCTCTCTCCCTCTCTCTCTCTCTCTCCCTCCCTTCCTCTCTCTCTCTCTCTCTATAAATATACTATGGGATCTCATGGGCCGGCCGGAGCGCTCACCACCCCAACCACACAGGCCGGTTTGGGCCCATCCTCCCCCAGCCTCGCTCCCCAGGGGAGGGCCAGCTCAGGCCCTTCACACGGGAACGGGCCCACAGTGCTCCTCATGCCTCGCTTTAGGGTGAAATTTAGACTGGCACACGGACCGCTACCCCCCAGCCCCGCCCCGCCCCACTCCTTTACTGCACCACACCCAAACACATATAAATACGCACATATGTACCCCTCTCACAGGTTACTGCCTCCCTCATAAACACACACACACACATAAATGGATTACTACCAGAGTGTGTTATTGTTACCCCATAAAACACACACACACATACACACACACACAGACACAAACACACACACAGACATGCACAACACACACACACACACACACACACACCCACAAAAAGATCACTACTGTTACTGTTGCCCTCCTAAACACACACACACACACACACACACACACACACACACACACACACACACACACACACACAAACCACTGCCTACTTTTGCTGTGCCCTCCAATTACATTTATACTGTATTGGGAAGGTTATTTCAACTGATAAAGCTATTTAGATAGCATACAAATGTGTGGCACCACATATGGCCTTAAGAGTCACTTAATTATATGTCTGCCCAAGACTAATATATTGTGTCATTTTTTAATGAGTTTATGGCACCACTGCACAGCTCTCCTCAGGTCTCCCCCTGGCATGTAACTAAGGTGTAGGGGTCTACAGCTGCAGGAACTCTAGAGGGGGATGTGGGGGCTGGTGTTGGTGTTCTGTGTGTGTGTGTGTGTGTGTGTGTGGTGGAGGTGGGGGGGGGCACAGAGCACTGGATATTCGGCCATCGTCCTGATTTTCTGTTTGGAGGCCTCTTTCTTAATGAGGCAGAGCTGCAGAGCGTCACCCACGGCGACCTGCACACAACACCGCATCACGCCGGGTCAGAGGTCAGACACACCCTCCCACGTCCTGCTCCTAAAGGGAAATCTGGCCTTCCTGATGCAGCCTAAAGTCATCCTCATACCTATCACGACAAATCCAAAAACTGCATATTTCTGCAGGACTAAAAACGCACGTTTGCACAGGGGCACCTATTTCTAGACCGTGCGCGCAAGAGGCTGGGCGCACTGCGGAACAGCTCCATGGTCTAATTTTGGACCTGCCCTCCTCTTCCTGGCTGCAGACCAGTGGACCTTCTAGAATTTTCCACACCACAGATGCTCTCAGAACCATGCGCAACAGTGTGAAGTTGTGGAAGAAATATGTTCAGGGTTTCGCAAACCAGGGCTGGTGCCTTATGGGAGACTGAAGACCAGAAGACACTGTGGCTTTCTGGGTCTCAAGCTCAGTCACAGCTGAAAACTTAACCTCGCAGCGATTCAAAAAAAGAACACATTCATTCTAAAGGATGGCATGTCTAGCGGAGCGTTCCTGTTACCAGAAAATACAGAATGCCACTCTGGGATATGAAAGCTCTCGGATCACAAGCTTGACACTCATGTAAACAAAGAATTATCCAGCACAAGTATCCACCCAGAATCTCCCTTTAGCACAGCCAAAGAATGCGTACAGGAATTCATTATGTTTGTCTAATGTCCGCAGGGAGGGGATTTAAACGCAGCTTAACAAAACTTGTCCCTGACAGCGAAACATCTGTCAGTGCCAAAAAGTGTTTGCTGCACAGTTTTCCATAAACAGCAAATATTTTTTTGTAAACATGATAACATGTAACATTAAATACCACCTAAGGGGAGAGGATCTCTGTTTATTATATTCTGACGATAAACCTGCTGTGTGGACGTCATCCATGGGGCTTTTGACAGTCAGGCTTTTGGTGATCATAAGAGAAAACCGCATATTTCACAATTTTTCACAACCAATCCTTAAATGATTGTACTTATTTAAAAACTCTAGCTGTAAAGAAATGACATGAGTGGCAACCATGCTAATGCGCTATTGAAATAAAACAGATACATTCTCTACTATTTATCTTTTTTTGTGTGTGTTTTATGAATGACCAGTTTTTAGTAGAATGTGAGAGCATTCCTTGTGTGGCTCAAGCAGCAGAGATATATGTCCATGCTACAGAACTGAGCCTTGCTGTTCCAGTCCTAGCTGTGTCATTACCAGCTATTGCCAGAGGTCCACAGTGGGGAGCTGGCAATTGGCCAGCAAAAACCTTGCCAGTAAAAGACATGGGGGTTAAGCTGGTAAAAAGCCATTGATCACATTACTCTTTAGCGGCCCCTGCTGGCTGGGAGGGGACCTGCAAGTGTGTGAAATGAGTACGTTCAGGCTTCCTCTTCCTCTGACAGTGGTGTTCCATCAGCTGTCTTGAGGAAAGTGACTGCTAATTGTCACATGTTCACAAGGGGAGGAGTCACATGTTCACACCTTCCTCCTCGTGAGCCAATGGGAGAGGGCCATTACAGTGGGCTAATAAGTTCCGTTTAGATAATGAAGCAAAGGAATAAACAACCAGTATTCACTGCAGAATGATTATACATAAAATGAAACAATTATGATACAGTATATAAAATGAAAAAAAAAATGAGCTCATTTAAGAGTAGCAGGCTCTGACTGAGCCGTGAATACCAATGTGCACACAGCTACCTGCGAGACGGCTCCTGGCGCCCATGGAGGTGAGAGAACTTGAGTCCGTCTGTGAGTTTGAGCTCTTAATGCTCACCTAGCAAGCCTGCCTTTGAGGACGGTGCTACCCTTATCAGCGAAAAAAGGAACCCAAGGAGAAGAGTTAAGGACTCTTGTGACCCTGCATCTCATCTGAAGCCTAATTAATCGGGGGCAGCTGTTCCTGGCTCTGGCACAGGTGCAGGCAGAGCTCCTTCACATTACCTTTGGGCTCTGTGGAGTATTCTGCAAGGACATGACGGTGTAAAAGGCAAATCGATCAGATCTTCTGAAAGATGCATGCAATGCAAAGCAAGTGTGCTGTTAGCATTTGAGGATCTTGTGGGAAAAAAATGCCCTTGCTGTAAAAACAAACTTTAAAATAATCAAAGTGCATATTTATGGATAGATGACTAAGATACTGGGGTTATGTCTTTTAAAAGCAGTGCTTCGATTTAATGCAAATATTCATCGCAAGTAAGGCTTTCAGTGAAAATCAAATGTTCCAGTGTTCTTAATCCATATTTTTAACAGTAATTTGACACTTAAAAATCATATATATTTTAAGCAGATTTACCACAAACTTGGTATAGCCTCCCAACAGTTTCATATAAAATGTGATGATATATTGATTGTACTGATAACTTTATGTATTCATCAAGTTTTAAGTGGAATGAACCCCAATTGACGCGGCAAGAGCGTGTTCATCTCGGGGCACACAAAGCCAATCAAAAAGTTGCTGCTGCCCTCTAGTGGATCAATTGTGAAAAATAAACCCCGGCATGGCAGGGCCCCGTCCCAAAGCTTTGAACTCCTCACCCACCTACGCTACCGCATCTCCTACCTGTAAATATTTGGTGAAGGTGAGAAAGAGGCGTGCTGTAGAAGAGAGAAAGAGTAGTGAAGAGAATGGGGACTGCTTATTCAGCTTCTTCAGATTTAATGTTACCGATTAATGAAGTGGTCCTGTTACAACTTGACTGATTCTGAGCCCACAATAAACCGATCATATTTCTTGCAGATGGCCAGTTCAGTTTTTGCCTCAGAAATCATTTACGCCTCTATTGAATCTACTTTCTCTGTGTGGAATCGCATTCATTTCGGCAAAAGATATGCACAAAATGATAAATAAACCTAAAGTTACAACAACATCTAGTCTAGCCAGTTATCACTATGTCTTTAAATGTTTGAATGGCGTGTTTGCATGAGCAAATTTAAATGCATTTCCGTCACATGTTATTTAGTCGACTACGGTGTACTGACACATTTTTATGATGGAAAATCCCTTGTGATAATTTGGAATGTTTGATGTTGTTGGATTCTGCAGGATGGTCTTTTAACTGTCTAATTGAGAGCAGTGACTGCAACGATGTCACCTTCAAATGTGGGTTAAGATAAACTGGGGAGGATAGAATTATGACTATAGATTTTTGGAACCGATCAAGAGTAATGCTTGCGCAGTCCTCTAACCTCATTTTTGCCGGAAACTTTATTTTTTATTTTAATGTCCTCATAATTTATCACGTGTCAAATCACTTGCTTCACCAGGGTGGTTTATCAGAGTTGGAAAATCCTGGTTTAAAAACACTATCATGTATTTGTTCCTCCCATGCGGATAAACCATCCGATTTTAATTAGCACAACTCTTCAGACAGATAGAGGAACTAATTGGTGAAATCCGTTGCGTTAGTGCATGGGTGGAACAAATACAGTATTTGTAGTTTCTGTTCTGTTTTCCGGTGCCAGTGCTTTTCACCCTGTTTTTAAATATATTTAAGAAAGCAAAAACATGAATTCATGAATTTCTGCAGAGTCAAAATCTTACATGCAACAAAATTTAACATGACGTCAGTGGAATGGCTTCGCTCCACTGACTGTCGGGAAGCTACAGAACCAATGTAAAAACCTTAACCACACCAATGTAAAAATATTTAAAACCTTGTCAGGCAACAACACATGAATGTGTGAACTACTGGTGGTTGTTCTCTGTTGCGTATTGTTAAATATTTTTTGCAAAAAATCTTTGCGCCCTCTCAGAAAATATCTGATGTACTACGCATATCTTTGCCACTATTTTGTTATGATGCATCTTTGCGACTATAATTGATCAGACCCATCCCAGCTAACAATATTTAGTTGCCAGAACATTCTCAGAACGTTAGGGACAAATATTCTCTGAACGAAATTTTTCTTCCTGTTACTTGAACGTGATTTACCTGGGATGTTTCCCTGTGACCTTCATAGAACTTTCTTGGAACAATATAACGTTCTTAGAATGGTACATTGGAACGTTCTTGGAACGTTTACTTTGCAAAATGACGTCAAACACAAGTGAAAATATGGCCTTATTTTTTCTTGATGTCATAGGGACGTTTTCTGTTCGCTGGATATGATTAACCCTTTCCCCACGGAAAATTTTTCAATATCACAGTGCAAACCAAACGTAGCTCTCCATGCACATGGACACAACGTTTTGTTGACTGTGAACTGTACATCATATGCAGTTGTCCAGTAATTCTAATAAAGCGGTAAAACGCCGAAACATTTGCACGAAGTATTGGTCACGCAATACTCCAAACTGACCATACCTATCCCAGCCGATCAAACCTGTGACAAACTCATATTTAGAGGGTACGCCATTGGGGGGCAGCAAAACCTTCCTGTTGGATTTTGTAAAGGTATTTTAAATGCGTATTGCAACTAATCACTTCTACAGTGATCAGTAATTCAGCAGTCATTAAGATCAGACGGACTTCATTCTTGTCACCTACCGTTAAAAACAACCTATGCAAACCCACTAATTATTACATTTACAGATTTCATTATTTCATTCACACTAATAATGTAACAGTGCAATTAAGTACTTTTTAAAAAAGTATTTTTAAGACAAAAATGATTTCCTTTTTTTCCATATTCTCATTGACAATAATTCAGTTTCAGTCAGGAAAACTCATGTATTTTTATTTTTTTGTTTATCGACATGCAACTGTCATTGCATTGATTATTGATTTTGGCGGAAGGCTGTGTTTTTTGGTGTGCTTTCCGGGTATATGCCTGAAGGAGGTAAGAATATGTCACACCCCAAAACCCCCACCACAAAGAAAAGGTAAGAATGCTTGAAAGAATAGTTGGTATATGCAGGATAAATCCAGATAGGAACACCTGCCCAGATTCTGTCATGAAGCAAAACCGTCTCAACCTCTGAATCCTCTGACTGTCATTTAGGGACTGGCAATCCCAAACACAGCAGTGTCTGCAACTGAGGACACAAAATCAAGTGCAGAGCTTAGAGCTGAAGGAGTATCTGTGACAGAATCGGCACGGGGGTTTGTGTTATCTCTGCCAGTGCTGAGACAGCCACCCCTATTGCCCGGTATGGAGGGAAGGTGTGAGCCAGGTCGCTCAACCACTTCAGGAAGCTCCTTCAGGAAGATCACTGACGTGCCACTAGGGGGGGCACTTTCTGCCAGAGGGTTTTGGAAGTCAACAAATGAGATGTCGTCCGCTGATGTCACTGACTTTGAGACCCGAGTCCACCGAAGGTCAGCCAGAGGTGCACAGCCACTCAATGGTTTTTGGGAGGTTTCAAGCAACCTTTCATCTGTGGCTGTGACTGAACTGTGTGAGTGATGTCATTGGCCCTTATCAACGGGCCCTGTTTGTGTGAATGGTGACTGGAGTCAAGTGCAGGAGTCAACACCCACCCCCACACTTTTTGTGCCATTTTTTTCTTTCCCGGCAGGTCTCTCTGTCCTCCTGCTGCTGTCAGATCCCCCTAACTGACCCTGCAATTAAATAAACTCTTCAACAGCTGCCTTACCCAGTACCAGCACAACGAGAATCATCCTACTCATGCATCAATTAACAGCCAGAAGACAATTCCAAGTTCAGTTATATAGAGAAATCTGAAAGTGCTTGCTAAGGATTTGGCGGAAATGGCTTATTTACTTCGTTAACTAGGAATAGCAAGAAGTTTCTGTCATTTTGAGAAGCTAGCTCACCCGATTTCTGACAAAAAAATCCAACATTATCCCATTATGAGGGATAATGTTGGATTTAACCAGATGTCAAATCAGGTACAACTATGAATGAGTAAACTGGCTGAGTGAAAGCAAAGTTCAGTTAACTTCTCACATTTGTATTAACCACAGTTCCTGAGGTTGGGACACAGATGCAGAGATATTCCAGACTTTTCAGCTTGTATTTACAAATTGGAAGAAAGAGAATAAGAAGGTCCTGAGAATGAATAGTGCATGTGCACACTAATAAGAGCTATTCTAACTGACAGCAGATTAAAAAGTTCTAAAGTAACCATAACCCAAAAATGGACTGTCTCTCTTTTCATATTCTAGAATGATCAAGAGATAAAAAAAAAACGACAACACTCGGGTGTTAGAACAGCTTTATTGAAACAATGAGATTCTTATTTTCTTCTACAAGCAACTGTAAAATACCGTCCCGCCCATATGAAAATGATATAGTTGTACAAAGCCAACTCCATTGTTCCGTACCAAGTTATAGAAAAAAATCTCATGGGGAGAGAAAAAGTGCAGATATTACTCACTGAGGAGTTACTATGGTAACACATAGGAGTTTAGTTTTTTTTTTTTGTTTTGTTTTTTTAAATCACAGCTTCATTGTAATGGCCTGAACACAACAGAAACACATACAGCACCAGTGGCCCACCAGTGGAAGTTCTGACTGGTTCTTTTCCAAACGGAACCCCTCTTCTAATGCAGACTCCCAGGTCCAACCGTTGGCACTGTTTGTGTCGGGATGCCAACAACATACAGTTATCTCCGATCTCAGTCCCAAAAAGACCACTAACCGCCTGTTCTGTTCATCTTTCCTGGTCAGCGCACTACGGTTGCACCCTGTTGCCATGCTAACAATGGCACCGCATTTCTCACCAGTTTGGCTTCTCTTCTGCATATGGTCATAGAACGCGGTCGCACGCGAGCACGAATGCAGGAGAGAAACCATAGTGACGGTATCGTTTTGCGCTGATGCAGGCTCTTCATGCGCCAAGATGGCACGACCAATCCAATGTATCCTATAAGTCACATGAGGTTTTCCATTCTCTAGGTGCGACAGTATACATTGTTTTTAACATTCTTGTTTTCTATCGGTTTGTCTTTATGCTGTTCAGAACAGCTCATGATCATCTTGAACAGGAGTAGACAATCAAGGTCCACCCACATCAATGGTGAAACTAGTAAAACTACAGCAAAAAAAAACTACATTAAAAAATCTTTGAAAATACAAAACAAAAAATGTAAAAGTACACTTGCAACAACTTAATTAGTGATAAAACCCTGCAACCTCTGGTGTATATCAAAACAGAGAATTCAAGTCAATATTTGCATCTTCACTTAAATTTTGAAGATGCAGCAACATAAAGAACATTTGTTTGCAAAGCACCATGAAAATAATTTAAGCTGGATATGAATGAATACAAATAGTCCATTGAGTTCCCTAGTTAAAAGCAAAAAAATATGTAAGTGTATCTATGGAAAAATATTAAAATTGCAAAAGTAGGCACTGTAGAAATGATGGGACAATTATCCTTTCCTTGTCAAATTGTTCAGTAATTCATGGTGAACAAAGCGAGCTGTACAAACCAAGAGGTTGAGATTTCCTAGTTCAGACCAGAACAGCTATGGGCCAGTCCTAGATACGGTGATTTCTCAACGTTCTGCTGCACACCAGAGGTTTAGACAGAGGAGAATGCTGAGCGAGCGATATCACATCCAGTAAGGACTCCTCAGCCCTGGTCCTGTGGAGGTACGCTCATGCAACCCAGGGCCTCCAGCTCGCTCTGAGCCACTGATGCTTCACACTCAGAGAAAGACAGAGGCCCCACGGGCTCCTTCAAGACAACCAATGGCTGATTGAGGCCCTTGCGTAGTGGGTGGAGCTAAATCGCAAAGACACCGCGGAAACCACAGACCAGGGTTAAAGAGTCCGACGCAAAGTATTAGATCTGTGACAGCCTAAGGTTTAATGGCCTAATATGCGTCTACGTTATACGTCAGAGTACATAGCTTATTCAAGTTCTGAAATGGGTCTTCCAGCAGAATCACTAAGAGACTTTGATTGTCATCTTAGATTCAATGGAAAAAAAAAACAAATGCACACGCTTTCTCCACAACAAACAGTACAGTAACGAAGCACATGACTGAAGAGGATAGAGACAAAGTTGTGTATTGCCATTGGCATACACAAATTTTAAAAAAAAGCACAGCCTATAATTCTACTAATACTGAAAAAATAGAAGGGCTCAAAAAAAATCACAAGAAATACAAGTACAGTATGTTGCTCTCATTATATGACATGCTACAGATCTTCCTAGTAAACATCTTTAAAAAAAAAGTACAGGACAAAAAAAAGAAAAGAAAGCGTATGATGGATTCGTCCTCGCAGTTTTTTTTTTTTTTTTAAAATCGGTTTAGTTTTCAGTAGAAATATATACATTCATTACATCATATGACAAACAACTCAAGCAAAGCCAAGGTTAAAGGAACATTTCAAGTTTGAATCTCACCCAAAAGGGTCAAGTTCCAGAATAAAAAAGGGTTAAGATTTTTTTCTGTGGAGGGTAGGGTAAAATGACTTTGTCATTATTTATCTCTTCACATGGGCAGAAATTTCAACAAATGTGTAATATGGTGTTACCACAAAGCCCTAGGATGTGGGAAATAAAACACAGCAATTTTGGAAAAAAACTAAAACAAAATGTATGCTAAGCATTGTAAATGTTAGTCTGTCGTTACACCAAAGCTGGTTTATTTCTGAAATACGAGACATGTGCTGCTGGCTGGGGTACAGTTTAAGAAACTGAAACAGGTTGGATTGAAGACTCACAATCTCACTGAACCTGAGGTGACAGTAAGATGTCTGTGGCTGCCTGCCTCCAGCTGGCATTTGCGCTCCTGAACAAAACTGTTAATACTGAATAAAAACATACAATAAAACTCCCGGCAGATGTGGGGAAGTGGTATATTTGAAATCTATGTTGAATTACTGATAACCCATTGATTAAGCATAAGATGATACGTTCATGCTCTTGGATTCAAAAATATAGAAAAATAAGATCAGTTTTGAAAAGTCCTGAAACTTTTTAAATGTGCAAAAGTATTGAGAGAAACACTAATGATTTTGTGTGTGTGTGTGTGTGTGTGTGTGTGTGCGGGAGGTTGGGGGGTTTGCTGGCCTTAATCTTGTCGTTGATACTATAATTACGTAATTACGTATTGCTCTAGGTGTCAAACTGAAAAGACCAGAGATGAATATTGCACTTAAAAAATGTCCACCAATCACACCAGAGCAAACAGAATAGCTTTGTGTTTTTTTTGTCACTCACAGCTTTAGTGGCACAACTGTAGTTCAGGAAACACACAGACTCACTGCAACAGCTGCATACCACAAAAAATACCATGCAAATGCATATTAACCTGATGTTTCAGTGCTAGACATTTCATCAGAATGTCATCCTTCATTTTTGCAGAATGCTGGTTTTGCATTGAGTTTGTATCTTTTTTCCTAGTACTTCTTTTGTCTCTTTTTGCACCAGGTGTGCATATACCTTCTTTATTTAATTAACTGTACTTCAACCACTGGAAACCGAGGCCTCAACGGACTAAAAGGCCAGAATTTCACACTGAGATGAGTGTCCTTTTTTTCAGCATAATCACCATTTAATGGCAAAAACCAGCTTACTGTGGAGGGGGGGGCAGTGCGGTACAGATACTCGGCCCACTGGACCGAATGAACCCCTCAAATGCAAACAGGGTCGATGGAAGGCAACATGGCGTAGATTTGGCAAAGGTAAAATAAGCAACAAACTGAGCTTCCAACAGATCACAAAGCATTCTGGGAGAATCGGGGGGGGGGGATGTTCTGTAAGAATGTCTGTATTGATTTTTATTGGCTGAGAACACCAGATTGGACATCCATCTCAATCCTCGTGATTCTCTCACTAAGACAAAGGGTTGCATCACTGATTCCTGGTTAAGTACTGAGGGTGCGGAGCGGCCATTTTGTATGCCCAATCAGAAATCGGCATGGGGGAGGGGATTAAGAGGTGACCTGGAATTCAGAAACGGCTGCCCATCATGCTACACTTATTTCCCATTGTTGGTAAATGGATTAATGATTAAGAAAGATGAGAAATTTTGAACATTTGCAAAAAAAAAAAAAATTATAAAATTCCGCTATACTTTTGGAAGAGTCTACTATTAAGCTAGGTAGTGAAAATGTAATACATAAGGTGAAAATCCAGCCATGTTTAACTAGACTGGAGTGAGACTCGATGGCTTTGCACAGATCGTATTGCCTCACTCTGTGCCTGGTTTACAATGGTTGACGTTCACTTTCATAGACTTTCGTTTTAAAATGACTTCCACATCTTCCCAGAGGCTACGTATCAAGTAGCCGATAAACGGAAAATTTCCCTGCTCTTTCACATTAGCCAGTCCTACAACAAAATAAAAAACTAAAATCATATAATGATATGATAAGGGAGTTCTTAGCTAGCTCTGGAAAAAAAGTGGCTCTTCTGTATTTTTTTTTTCTTTCGTATTGCATCCGGCATTTTCCTTTAGGGGGGCGAAGAGCCACAGCTTCTGTGCTGATTCCCAAGATTCTTTGGATTTGGGTTTATTGCACCTAAAAGCACTGTGCTGAGCACCACCTGGAGGTGGGGAGGGGGTACTGCAGGTTGGGGTTGATTGAGCCTCAAGGCACACTGTGAGATATTGACATAGAGGAGATGGGGACACATGGACATCCCTGTATGCCTCTAAGGCGGCTCAGTATGGGAACGCACCCCAGAGGGGAAGGGGGGGTGAGGGAGGGCAGGGTGTTGGGGGGAATACGGGTCTGGGCGCCCCCTCTCTTCTCAGGTCATGTAGCGTGTGATGGCACGCAGGGCATAGAGGAGCTCGGCCTGCATACGAGCCTCCATCAGGAGCAGATTCACATGTACCTACAACAAAATGGAGGAGACGAGAGTGTGTCACATAAAGCCGTCCAATCACAACTTGACCACAACGAATGATGAGGGAAAATAAAGTTATATCAGTGTTGACAAGTCCTAGTTGGAGTCATGTTCTAACATTAACTATGACACACACACACACACACACACACACACCTTCTCAGAATGACGGAACTGCCTCCAGTAGCTGTCGTACATGCGGCGTGTGGTCCTCTCAGGGTAGCAGGTCACAGTCTTGATGTAGACCTTCAGACTGCGCTCCAACAGCTGGTTAACCTCCCCGTAGTCGTAGTCATCATATCTGCAGCAGAGGAGCACTTCATATACTCCACTGATTCATACTGTACAGGTAGGAGGCTACACACATGCACATACAATATGCAATATGCAATAACCCTGTGCATTATCACTACAGGGGTCAACACGCACACAGGGGGGTATGAAACGGCAAAGGGTGCACTTACCTGATCCCGTACATGCAGTGCACGTAGTTGAACAGCGCTCGGCGCAGCATGGTGGTGTCCACGTCCTCGTGGGTAGCCATGTTGTAGTAGGTGAGGTTGTAGACCGTGCGGAACTTCTCGTCCAGCAGGTGGCCGATGTCCGAGTACAGCCGGTTGACCAGCGAGAAGCCGTGGTCCTCCCAGGAGTAATCCTGTCCGAGTGACACAGACGCTATGCTATAACAGTCTGGCGGTGGTCATTACTCAACACATAATCTGGGCTAGCCAGCCTGCTAACTGCCCGCTCCTTCAGTCACAACTGAGTCTGGCAGCACCGCCAGGGGTATTATTTTATCCGGTAAATCCAGACACACACTGATCAACCTCTACAGCTTTACACATAGTAAGATTGTGCATTATGATAAGACGGTTATGAAAATGATTAAAAATTAATCATATGTGTACACAATCCTTTTTATGTGCTCAAAAATATAGGATTGCAACAGCAGACCGGTTCACCCTCTGGTGCTAAATTAAATCCCATTTTGATAGGAAGTCTTCGGATGGAAAAAAATATGACAATGGCTCAACAGATTAATCACTACACTGGGATCTTTCCAGTATCTCTGGTCCTCCATTGATACAGTCTATATCTGAACTAGCGATGTCAGGGCTAGTGGGCTGAGCTCATGCTTAGGCTAAGGGACTTGGGAGCCATATTAATATATTTTACACTGCGTCCGAGGCTTTCCAAAGGACGAAATGGATTGATGACCGGCGTTTGACTACCACTCTGGCCTGGCATCGTTCTGGCTCACCTGCGCTCTGAAGGTCGGTGGATTGTCCTCTCCATGCCTGGCGAAGTCCTGGTACCCGAAGGTGGCATCCTCCACAAACCTGGACACTTTCGACGTTGGCACCACTTCATCCTGGAAACCTGGTGGCGTTAAAACAGATCAGATCAAAACCCAGAAATCCAAACAGCACTGCCCACGCCCTTCACAAAACACACGGGCACTGCTGCAAAATTTAAGCAGTTTTCTCTCATGGATTTTTTTTCTCCTTTTTTTCCCCCACCCAGACCATGGCTGAACTGTGTAGTCCATCCCAGCCACCTGCTCCCACTGGCTCAGGAGGAGGAGATTACAGCATAAAGAATGCAGAGGAACGACACCTCCAAATGCATAAAACAATCAAAAAGGAAAAAGGCAAACTGAAAACCCTCAATTGTTTGTGCTGTCTTGATGCAGAGAGAAGGTGCTGTTTAGCTGTGTAATACTACAGCATATGGCTAACCGTGAGAGGGGGAGGTCTGCTAACGAAGGCACTTGGACTGACATGAATCTGGCGACAAGTCAAAGGGATGACTCATGACGTAGTTACACACAGACACACATGTGTACACACACACTCACACACATACACACAGACACGCATGCGCACACACACACACACACACACACACACACAAAAGCACACACACACATTCAGGGTGATTATTTCCACTGACTCACAGTTACACAACCTCCTCTCCCCACCTGTCTCCCTCCAAGACACAGAAGGAGGGACAGGACCCAGATAAAGAGGTTTGCAGTTTTGCAATCCGCCAGCTTCTGTTGCTAATGTGGGGATGCCTAGTAACGCCTCTGTGTGAGCTTGGGCTAGCGAGAGCCCGCCAGCGTCCTACACTTCTGTTTGTTCTGCTCCACTTATGTTTGAGTTGCACCATAAAAAAAAGTAACTGGACCAAAACACATGAAAACGAAGAAGAAAAAGGTTGCTTATCTACCAGCTGAAAGAACATGACGTCCTGATTCAAATCACCTCTATCACAGAGGATTCTTCTAATTAAGGCTGTTTAACCACATTGTACTTTGGAAGCATAACACAGTACTATAACATAAAAACCCCAATTAATATTCCTGAATGAATGGCTAAAACCAAATCACATTATCAGTGTCTGTCAATCCTTATGGTATATGTGTCAGTCCAGGTGAGTTTTGATTATGTACGTGTTTGCCTGATGTATTGGAGTCAGTGCGGATGTGCTTGTAGTACCTCCAGAGACCACCAGGAGGCTCTCCTTCTTCTCCTTCTCGAAGCGCGTGGCCATCTCCTCCTGGGAGGCCTCTTCATCCTCTCTCTCCTCCAGCAGCCTCTTCATCCTCTCCATCAGGGCCTCCAGCTCGCTCACGGAGTCGGTCCTCTGAAACGCACACACGCCACGTCCACTCTCAGTCACATCACTCTGACGTCACAGGGTCAGGCCTGGGGTCTCTGTAGACCTGCC
>CM040751.1:35144377-35316877 GCA_022829145.1 Albula goreensis | reverse complement strand
ATATGTAAGATTAGTCAGCCCCGCTGGTTAAAGGGACCCACCACAGAACCTCAGACTGGCCAAGCTTCTAGAATTCTCCCATCATGCACTTTGAACCCTCTGTCAGGTCATTGTCGTGCCGTTAAAATGTGTTATGTGTGGACAAGCCAGGCTGCGCCGCAGTCGTCCTTGCAGAGCCTACCCACTGTCACCTCACTGATCCCACCGACATGCATATCTGAGATCTGAGACAAGCCCATATATACATACATCTATCACACACATAAACATGCGTAATTTATGTACACACAAAGCTATTTATACACTACAGAGCTGCTCATGCATGGCCATAAACACACACACACACACACACACACACACACACACACACACACATACATACTATTTACAGTATGCATTTCCATTACTACATGTGGCTATATTGATTAATAACACTAGGACATTGACACATTTAGGAATAAATAGATATTATGGTATCTCTCCTGTGTTGGCCTTGGTTAGATTCCGTCAGGTGAGAGAGCACATTAAGGTTCATTAATTAAAGCCATAAAAGGTATTAGAAGTGTGATGGGCGTTTCCGAGACACTCTATAGCCAGTGTCACGTTATTCTCCTCCTCCCTCTTAGACCAGGGCGGCTTTTTCTTGCTGCGCTCTCACTAACTCTGCTGGGTGAGAACATGTTTCCATGAGCACACAACAGTCAGGTGACCCTCTGTTAGCCGCCAGCTCAGCGGGCTGGAGTCGTATCCCTGTTGACCGGCACGGAGGCCGGACGTCACAGGATCCAGAGGTCTCTCTCTCTCTCCGCCTCTCTCTCCCTCCCTCCCTCTCCCCTTCTGACGAACATGGCCATTTAATCAGCCCACACCAGCCCCCTCACGGCCATCCGTGTGTTACGCCCAGCAAAACCACTCCGTGGGCACATTAGCTGGCGGGAACCGGCCGCGGGACGACACCGAAAGTGCAGAGCAAAGAAACCTCCATTACTCACACTCCATTTTACAAGTGGGTTAAACAAGGGGCCTCTTATAACGCCCGCTGTTCAGCTGCTGTGTCCAGTCAGAGAGACGCCCTGGGCCCTCAGCCTTAGCCACACCATGCCGGACATTTACCCCGCACCGCATAGCCTGCTTCATGGGGCCTGTTCTGTGAGTGGGTCTGAACTCTGGTTGGACACACCGCTGTTCCTAACACTTATAAACATTTCTTGCATTTTTCATATTTTCCTGTACAGCTGTGTTTTGTGGCAGCCAGACAAATCCAGCAGCTTTTTAAAAAAAATTGTTTGTGAAAGTCTATAATGTACAAAATATGTAAACAGCTAAAAGCAGGGAAGCAGAACTAAATCACTTTGGCAGTGTCTGTATGCTTCTGAGGTGAAAAAGGCAACATGAGGAGGCCCAAATCAGGAGTGTGTGTATGAGTATAGTGTATGAGTGTGTGTTATATTTTGGCATACAGTATGTATTGAACACTGTGCAGGGGTGGATCTAGAGATCCGTTGATTCAGGAACATGGAAAATAACGGCCATCTCCCCCTTGCCTCTTTCTCACTGCTTAAATGCGGCCTTGCCCTGCAGGGCTCGGCGGAGCATGATGATAGCGGCAGGATAAGGGAACTGCTGTTCTTTACCCAGCACGCTAGCCTATATTCCCGCAGATGCTGAATGTACTTGCCGCCTCCAGAACACAGCAGATTTACAGTCTTAGAGTTCAAACGTCCCCTCTCCCGATCCATCTTCGCACTTAGACCTCTGGCCCCTGCGGATATGTGACCGTTCAAATATCTCTCAGGTTAGAGGAACGAGTTCATGAGGAGACGAGTCTCAGTGCCTACGGGCATGCTCACAAGGGATTTGAGAGTCACACACTGTCCGTCTCTCTCTCACACACACACACACACACACAAAGGTGCACACACACACACACACACACACACACACACACACACAAAGGTGCACACACACACACAGATACAGATACACACACACACGCACACACACACACACACACACACACACACACACACACACACGCGTGTGCACACACACACGCACGCACGCACAAAGGTGCACACACACAGATACAGATACACACACACACGCACGCGTGCGCACACACACATACACACAAAGGTGCACACACACACACACACAGATACACACACACACACACGCACACACACACACACACACACACACACACACACAAAGGCAGGAAGACTGAGGAAGCTGTACCATAATCGAGGGCCTTGCTATTATTTCGTTCTTGTTGTGAGAAAGCGCACTGCTCCTAGCGTCCCAGCACAGCCAGATAAACTTGAAGAGAGCCGAGCTGCATTGTTCTGGTGGTAAAAAGGCAAGGCTATAAAAACATGCCCTCATGTGAGTCAAGAGTGCGCTCTGCCTGTCCGAGGAAGAGGAGGAGCCAAGTCCTCACATCTGAGGAAGTGTCTTTCCTTATGCACAAAAAAAGATTGAAAGAAAATAAATAAGCTCTAATGACAATTGCTATGCTTCTTATTTCAATCCATCTGGATCTGGATTTCAATCCATTCTACATTACTGACCTCTCCCTGTCTCTGGAATCAGAAAAAAAAACATATTGGTCTTCAGTAATCACAAGGTAATTTTAACATGAAGTTGTTGCACTGTGTTCAAAAATCCCCTTCCCAGCAGTACATTAACGACTGAACTTATGGGTACAGGCAAATATGGACACTTTAAAAACAACCATGTGATCACAACAGACCACGAAAAGAAACTTCCCTCTCGCAAACCAATGTTTTTGTATTTTTATCATGCGTTTGCAAAATTTAAAAGGGAACTAATTACTTCGCCATTCACTTACATGTTGACTTGTGCACAGCACCAGAGATGAGATTTAGGAAATCATGCAGGCTTCTGCTACAGTATAAACCAGGATGCCAGTCCTGCTCTAGGCCCGTGCGCTCGCCCCCACCTTCGCCCAAACAGCCACATGCGGGCAAACCCACATACTCGTATTTATGAAAACAGCCAAACCTTGTGCTTTAACATCACGGCTGTTTAAACGGGTCCCCCTATCAGGGACTCCTGAATGGGGGCAAAACTAACGACAGCAACATACGGGCTGGAGAAAGATGCAGAGGTCAGAGACGCTTCTCAGCCGTTCCTCTGTGTTTGCAGTCCACACATGCAGTGACAGACACAGTGCCCTTAATGACAAAAACAAGACATATTTTGCCATAACGGGGTCTCCACTATTTCATGAAGAGTCAAGTTTCTCTTAAAAAAAAAGCTAAGTTAAATCTCCAATAAGATCAATGCTTTTACTCCCTGGAGTGGACACACCCCCCGTCCCTCACTCTCCCCTCCAAAACAAACAGACACTCCAAAAACAACACAAAAAAACAAGGTTCTTTACAAAAAACCGTACAGCGAAATGCTTTTTCTTTTCGGCTAACTGCTGCCTCCTCCCTCGTCCAACTCAAACAAACACCCGACCACATCGGTTCAACATTGTGCAGAGTGTGCGTTGTGTAGAAATGGCTGCCTTGCTTTCCCCTGCTTTGTTAGGATACACAGATATGTTCACCTATCCACGCAGATATGTGCGTTTCAGTTTAACGGCCCCATATTAAATTCCTCCAGATACCAGAGGCTTCGGGTTGCAGATTTGCACCATGGATACAGTTTGCTCCGTTCACCTCACCGTGACCCTATCCTTTTGCAGAGGACGTTCGTTGCAGCATATCCTCTGAGAAACCTAGCTCCAGAATCCTTCAGCATGCAGTGACACGGTCAAAAAAAAAGCAGCCATATTTAATTTTTTCAGTATGATACAGAGAAAAGTGATGGAAAGCTGGGGTGGATTCAAAAACACTGAATTCTTCCTGCTGGCTGATAAAGGCCCCTACCCCAGTGTTATCTCCTGATAAAGTTCACACAGGGAGGTCACTCTCTCCCAGCCACCCGCTCACTCCTCTACATCTGAACGCATCGGTTATAGCCCAATTAGCTCAAAGCAGTCCAAACTCCAGTTGGAAAAAAAACACTACTGTGGGACAATGCTGCCCTTTGTTGCTGCTGCCGTTGCCGTCGCTGTTCTGTGGCTGCTGTTGTGCAAATGGAACATTATTTAAAGAGCAAAGATCGGGGGATACATCGCTTAGACCTCGCCAGCAAAAGAGGACAGGGAAAAAACAAAAAAAAAACAGTAAAATAAATAAATAAAAAGGATGTCGAGAACAACCCTGGTGTTTTGAAGGCTGGCGACGCGCCACGATTTACAAGACAGGCGGGGTTGTTTTCTGCCTCGGGCCCAATGTGTTTATGCAGAGCTCTTGGCTTCGTCCAAGTATCCCAGAGTGCTTTGCTCAGGGGGAATCAAACTGTCGACCTCAGGTTATTAAACATGCTTCCCTATGGAGCCTCAATATTGGGAGAATATGGGAGCAGGCATACTGTTAACCACAACACAACTTAAAAGCAGCAGGGTCGGGTTGGGGTAGGGGGTTGGGGTTTGGGGGTGGAAATGAGGAGACGGGTGTGGGAATTTAGAAACTTAAAAACCTCTGAAAACAGTCAGAAGGGCTGTTCCAGCTCCTGCATTGTGTCAACAAACACTCGCGCACACACACACACACACACAGCACACAAATGAAAAAAAAAGTAAGCTAGTGCTGATTAGGAAAAACAAGGCTTGTGCGCATGTCTTCTCCAGCTTATCTCCTGAGGTAAATTAGCATGCAGCCCCACATAAAGCCA
Organism: Albula goreensis; assembly: GCA_022829145.1. Taxonomy (NCBI): domain Eukaryota; kingdom Metazoa; phylum Chordata; class Actinopteri; order Albuliformes; family Albulidae; genus Albula; species Albula goreensis. The sequence continues at coordinate 35,312,128 of CM040751.1, read as the reverse complement.
CATAAATCACCCCCACCCCGTCCTGTCCCTTCCACCTCTCCAACATACACTTTCAACAAGATTTTTATTTTCAGGCTGTTTTGAACTAGGAGCCTGGCTGAGCTCCAGGTCACGGTCACATGATGTCAGTGGAGTCATCTTTCCAGCCAATCAGAGCCAGTCTGCCCTGGGAGACCAGACACACAGAGACTAGTCAAAGGCACTGCAACCAAAACTTTCGCAAGTTTGGGTTGGGGCAGAGCCGCGGTGGACCGGGCCCAGGCGGGCTGGCTTTCAGGTGCTGAACCTTTGAGGGTGACTGCATCACCAGAACGACACGCTCAGCAGCTACCGCTAAACGGCACCCCTCTGTATCCCAAACACAATGGTGAAGGTCCTAGTTTCCCATGGCAAAAACAGAATGACAAAACAAAGTGTCCATGCACAGCCAGAGCAAGTTTTACACAGGCCCAGAGTCCTGGAAATATATTAAAAAAGCTTCTTTAAACTTGGTCTGTATGGAATGTGGGATTTAAAAAATAGTCTAAACAAACAAAAAAGCAAACATGAAAAATTAAAACCTTTTGTTACACAAGTCCTCACACAAAGGGGATTGATTTTTTTTTGTCTGGTGGAGTGATTGCGGAAACAGACAGGGCCAATTTAGAGGGTTACAAAAGGACAAATGCAGCGACACACAAGTGTGTTTGGGACTGGATTTGATGGCAGGGGTGGAGGAGGGGGCAGAGGGCGGGGGTGGGTTCGGGGGGGGTTAATATGACACCCCTTCGTCAGGCTTGGCTCCTGCGCTCGCGAAATCGTGAGACATTAGGGTAAAAGTGGAGGTGACGATCTCTCTTCCTTTCCTTTTCTTTCCTGAAAATTGGAGCAGATGCTATATCAGTTTTTTTTTTTGGTGCTTCCTAATAAGCAGTTACGGAAAAGAAAAGGTCAGAAAAGTTTAGAACATGGTTTTTTTTTTTTCATCCTGTTCCTGCTAGGAACAGCACCAACAACTCTGCCGTTTCCTGACGGGACATCCACCCAGAGACGAGATTCAGGGGCTCCCCCCACTGCCCAACAGTACTGTACCCCTAACCGTCCTCAGGTGAGAATTAAGGGGGTTTAACCTGCCCCTCCCCCACCACCCCCCCTTCCCCCTGCTCCAGGAGACAGGTGGATAAAGACGGAAGCCTGAAGTATATCAGAAGAGCAATGAATGTCTGCCCACTGTGTGTGTGTGGGGGGGCATGCAGGAATGCGGTCTGGGGGCTCGATCATGAGGCCGTCTTGGCCAGAGACTGCCTCAGCGCGGTTACATAACCCTCATTAAACAGTCATTTCCCCAGCGCTCGACATGCGGGAGGGGGGGAAAGAAAACTCCACTCCGCTCAACCGTTGACACCTTACACTTCATTGGTAGTTAAGTTAGATAATTAGATTTGTCATTGATGGTGCCCTCAGACTAACCAATAAATAAATAAATAAATAAATAAACAGAACTCTCTTTGTCAGTTGTCACTGATCAATGGCCCTGATTAGCTGTTCTTTAATCAGTGAGACAGTGAGAGAACTGTGTGTGACTGATCATTGGCCCTGATTAGCTGTTCTTTAATCAGTGAGACAGTGAGGCAACCAGGACTCAGACACCAAACCCTTATGATGCATACCAAAATGTCTGCATTACCAGAAGTCTGTACAGTACAGCAGCTTGCTGTGGCATCAATATGTGAAAAAAATATGCTTCCTATCATTCAAATTTGATAAAAGATAATGACAAGACAAATTCAAGTGCTAACCACAGACCTGGTGAGTTCTGTGCCATTAGCCTGTTTCAGTGCCCTGACCTTCTCCATTTACTGTATATATTAGCCAACAAGTCGTTTTCTGTGTTAATTTCCTGTTGTGCTGATAAACTACTTGGAATTAATGATGCTTGGCTAATATGGTAACATTTTGGTAACATGTTCCTATTTGCAAACGTCCTTTAGCATGTTTTCTTTCAGTATGCGCTAACGCTATACAGTGCAGTAGCATCCCTTAGCTGTAGATGCACTGTTTTCTGACCCTATTTTAAACATGTGAGACCTGGCATCTGATTGCATTTGGCTGTCAGCTACCAGTGAGATAAGAGTTTCACATTCCCTTTTGTTTTTTGTGTGGCCTGGCGATAACATTTGCCGAAATTAAAGCAGACAGACCATTTTCTACCAACCATGCAGAGGCCTCGTGACGCATCCATTACATGTTTTCTACAGTGGATATGGTGCTGTTATTGCGAGCCATGAAACATGTTGACTGCCAGCATTGTCAATGTACCTTATCCTGTGTTCTTTCACAATGTCTCTAAGCTCTGCATTGATCTGTCACAAAGCCACAAAGCCAGTGACTACACTTCCCTTAAGATACCCATTGCCTCTGTCCTCATAGAGAAATTAAAAAGCAAAAGGGGGCTAAAGGAGCGTTGCAGTGCATTGAAGTGGGTGTTTAGAATCTCATTTTCACTCTGTATCCTGTGCAGTTCACATGAGCCAAAGAGCACCGCCTTTGAGCTTGCACTTCCCTTTGAAGGACTAGCACTTAAAGGAGTGAAAGAGCACAGGGGAAACCGGTCTGAGTCTCAGCCGAGCCAAACCAAACAGGCAGGGCCTGCATATTCCGCGGGTGAGCGAGCGCGATACCGTTCTCCCACACTGAGCAAACGGCAGGGGTACCGCCGGAGCCCATCACGCGCTCTTCTGACAGACCGAGCTTGGACGCGTCGTCCGAAAAAGGGGCGGAATGTCCAGTCGCCCTGGAAACCGGATGTGCCTCGCAGAGTCCCCGTGGCGGCGCCAGTGGAAACTCAAACAGGCACTCCAGGAGGGCTCGGCCCGCGGCCTCCTCTCTTTCTTCTGCATGACATATGAGCATATGCCCGGTTACGTAACGGCCCTTCACTCATCCTCTCTACAAACAGGCACACAATTTCCTGTGAATTAAGTTGATTGACTCAAAAAAAAAAAAAAAAAAAAAAAACCTGAAATCTCCTATCTCAGACCAGGATGATAAATCATACCTTTTTTCCCCTCGCAGTTGCATTGTGGGTATTTTTCTTTTTTGTCTTTCATTTTTTTTTCCCCTCACTCTTTCGTCGAGTCTATTGCTGTGACAGCTGGCGGAACGAGCTGACAGAGAGGTTTTCCTGTTTGCGGTCAGGCACACAAGAGAGATACAGATGGAGTGGTTTATCGGACTTCCCTTTAACGAATCATTTTATTAGATTAATTTGAGGGGAAGTCCTCTGAGGCTTGAGACTCTGGAAAGCAGGATGGCGCATTTGCTTACAGGACTGAACTTGTGACCACAGAGTTGCTGGTTCAATCATGGGGCATGGTGCTACAGATAAGCCCTAAGTAAATTAAAAACAAGAGACAAGAAAAATGAAAAGCGCTTGCGAGGCGAGGTAAGGAAAGGAGTCCTGAATAAAAGCTTCTGCTGAGCAAACAAATATTGACATAAAATGAATGATGTAATGAAATGTCATGCTGCAGGCCAAGTTGCTAACCTTGACCCTCCAACAGCGGTTTACGGGAAGAAAAGTGGCCCAGAGCAACTATGCAATTTCAGTATTGACCGATCCAGACTTTTTTATGCAAGATGTTTCTCTGTTTTAAAACCATAGTCGCTTTCATGTCCTGAACGTTCAAATAAAATGACCACTCCAAAAAAAGACAGAAAGACAGTGCAATTAAGAGTCAACAAGGCATAAACGTTTAAAATAATGTTGTTTGGTGCGCTTTTTTTCCAGAATTGTTTTTACATTTGTTTGGCATTCCTATTTCATTGAGAGGAGCTGGGCAGCTGCAGGGCTCCTGAAACAGGAAGTGGGCCTGGTAGTGTCGAATCAGCAGCCTGGCCTCTCTCAGGCTTTCCACAGTTTGGCAGCGAGTCAACATAAGGATTACATTCCAACAATAGTGGCTTTGCACAGAGAAGAGAGGGGTAGAGAAAAAACTTTCTACAATGTCCAGGAGAAAGGGAAAAAGCCATTCCAACAGTCAGCCCATAACCTCCTCTCTTCATTTCTCTCAGTTTTTTTCTTTTTTTTTTTGGAGAACCCAGAACTTTCATCACACACTAGCACTAAACAAATCTGGAGACCTGTACACCCATAGGGTCTTCATGTTGTGAAATCTTACGGAAACAAACAAGAGGCCAGTTTTCTACTACATCTAGAATAGTTGTTCCTCTCCAGATAAGTATACTGCATGTGAAGAATTTTAGTCATCTATTGATTTTTCTTTTCTTCAGTGCAATCTACTCCAAAACGGAATGAGCTCATGTATTGATTAAGACATGTTCAATATCTTTAGAGTTTGCCCCAGCTTCTCTCTGCAAATACACGGGCCACACATTCCTCTTCCTTTCAGGTCTCGATGAATGGGGGACAACCCCGTATGCAGCTTTTTTTGGAACTTGTTCACGAGGATTTTGCACCCCTCGGCTACACCCCCCTCCACCCCTCAAATACAGGACCACAAAAACAAGTCGGCGAGCGCAGGGACACAGCCTCCCGCTGTGCAGTCTGAAGGGCTTTCTACAGGGCACCCAGCGGCTAACAAACCACAGGCCCGCCACTGTGCTGTCAGACCCTGATAAAGGCACAGAGCAGGAATAAGAGGAGTGACACATCCCAGCCCGGCTCCTGAGCCGACATGAAAATCTGCCCATCAATCACACTCAGAGACAGAGGAAAGGGCCGTACAGTGTTGGCACAATAAAACCATGTAGCACAAAAACTAAACAAATCCACGCATGTATTCTTTTCCTTTTCTCTGGACTGGCAGACATAAAAACTTTAGGTGTTTTTTGAGTTTCATCATATGTTAGGCACAGAAGAGGCATCAGCCTGTTAAAATATACAATTCAGCTTAATGGCTGAAAAAAAAATAAATACACAAGCAAAAACAAAGTAAAGAATACAAAAGAGTCACAAAAAGTACTTCAAAACTGCCTGTAAGACCCGAGCATGTACTGGCATCCGAGTCACTTGAAGCCCATCAGAAATGCTTACCACCTTAAGCATTTTGCACTTTTGACAGGGAGCTGTCACATAGAGGGCAGGGGGTCCACTGACCCTCCCGTTCCCACATTCCACACCGGACAACCAAATACCCTCCAGCAGCCTGGCGATCCAAGTGACACTCGCTAGGAAACCTATGAATGGGGCCCTCCATGCAAGATGCGCGATTCCACTTATTTCAAAACAGCCTGCTATCTGATCGCCTCTTACGCAGAATGACCGTAGCAACCCAGCCTCCCAAATTACGCAATGACAGTTTGTTTGATGTGAAAAACAAGGAGATGAGCTCTGAGCGCGCAGCGGCCGCGCACACCCCCTTGTGAAAAGAGGCGCAATCCCAAATAAGTGGGCCACGGGACGTCCTGGATGAATAATGACATCTAAAAATAGTACGGGGGTAGAGAGGACGGCGTTTCATGTCTTTCCCCCACACTCTCGCAAGCTATATTACACACTTAATGAAGAACGAAGTGCCTCCAGTCAGATGTGTTAAAGCCCAGGTGTTTGCTTTCAGTATAAAGACTCAAACCATGGGCGATGGGGACCAGTGCTAATTATGTGGCGTTTCCTAACTTAAAAACATATAGAATGGGCGGTTTCAAATAAGCGTATCTAGCGAGACTGAGCAAAGATTCTTTAAACATTTTCTGCTATATGTGCCACACATATGAGCTTACCCCCTTCCCCCACCGACCCGTTTCTGCACCAGATACCCCACTTACCGCCGTTGATTTTTATCTGAAATACGCAATAAACAAAAAACAAGCCCGCTGTCTGTGGGTAATTGCAAAATCACAGAATGCCAGTATTATCAACGAGAAGCTTGCGGACGACGCACAAAGCCATACAATGAATTCATAATGTAACTTCACCAGTCACATAGGCTGGATGGTTAGCATTGGCTAACTAAACTAACGTTTGCTCCGTTTCATCTTTTCTGACATGCCCGGGCGAACACAATCTTGTGTTTGCATCTGGTGCTGATAAACAAGATCAAAGTATTATGATACAACAAACGTGTCAGAACAAAATATAACAGTTAAATTGACTAATCAGCAATCTACGCAGCTATCGGTGGCTCTCTTAAAACGACAAGCCTGAACTATACAGCAACATAATAGCTAGCAAACTGACAGAACGTGTGGCATTAAAACTGAAAGACAAACCGAGGCTGGTACAATACCTTTTTCCTGATCACTTTTTGACAGTTGTTACAGATGAGATAGGAGTTGGAAGTGGTGTGAGAGTCGGCACTGACGTTCATTCTGGTTGATGGTGAGAGAACGATTTATAATGCTTTTTTCAACTGGAGCTGGCTGAAAGGACCATTTTCTTAAAATATTACAGAGCCTCTGGCAGACATTTGTGGTGGGTATTTGGTGATGGGGTTCTCTTGTCGTTGTTGTTACGAACGAGGCCGGTTGTTTGACGGCTGGCTGGTTGAGGATCCTTCCCCGCCGCTCTCGCTCCCCATACAACGGCACCTCACGGGCTGCAGGTTTCCAACTTTAGCCGGAGCGACACTAAAACACGCCCACCGACCAATCGCATGGGCCGGGGGGCGTGGCGCACTGTTTACTGCGCCTGCTCTTGCTCTGCTTATGGCGACTTTACCGGCATACACAACGCATAACGAAACACGGTATACAAGACTTTACAGTGCGGAATTACATAGCCTGGCCTGCAGTGTGTCAGCACTGGATATCACGATAGACATTTTCGGTATCTACAACCTGAAGGGATGAATGACTGTTAACAACTGATATTTGGAAATCACACCGATGGCGCTAATGTCAGCCATAATCTTGTTGGGACAAACACTTAGCCTACGTATAACGGAGCATAAAAATAAGCTATACTTAGTTATACTTAGGCATTACTCTTTCTTAGAATTTATCGGCTATAATAACTTTTAGTAGTTAAGAAGTGTAATGAACATTATTGTCAATTTTTGGTAGTTTACATTTATTTTAAGGATATGCGTTGGGACATGCAATGTTTGGGTTCTAAAATCTTGTTTTCAATGTGTAACTTTAAATGAACATACAAGTGTTTATTAACATATAGATTGTATTTTTATATGATTTTACTTGAAACATGCACAACCAACACCAGAAACATACACTCACACAAAAGAGCATATTTGTTGATTTGAAAGAACATATTTTGATTATAATTTGAGGCATGGAAATACTGTTACAGCAGCTGCTTGGATTCTTTAATCATGCAGGTACCGTAACTTACTGCCATGTTTACGCAATTAAATTTGAAACAGCCTGTTATATGGAGCGATGCCTGGGGCCCATTATAGCTCTGCCTCTCTGTCGACCCCTCTTAACAGGCATAATGCCTGAATTTGTGCTATTTAATGTTTTTGATCTCACTGGATTTCAGAGAGGCAAGCTCAGAGGATTTCTCTCCGATTCACTGAAACTAAAAGAGAAACCTCATAATCATAGAACCTCTAATGCAATAGAATTTCCTGACACCATTGCTAATGTTGGCTACTGGATCTTGACAAACACAAAGCATGTTTAAAATATAATAAAAGTACAGAGAAAATAAAATTCAAATAAAATGAGTTCTATCCCTGAATCTAACACATGATGTATACAGTAGTTTCATGTGAGAGCAGGTAACTTTAAATGGGCCTTTTTTGTTTTCAATGTGTGAAAAATTCAGCCCATGTGAAAAAATCACATGAAATCTCACATGAGAAAGCTCTGAAATCCACATGTAGGAAAAAAAATGCAATTTATATTTGCAATTTTCCTGTAATTTCACGTTTTTGAAGTGTTATTTCTATGGGTATTTTTGCTTTTCCTGCTTTGGTTAGCATCTGTTATGCTATGCAAACTATTTGAATCCTGACGGGTGTATGGAGGGACGGGGGGTGGGGGGGTGTAAACTGATGCTTATTATAAAGGCATACTATCCCTCTTGAGACCCTAATGGAGGGTGATAAATGATTGTAATGCGTTTGTATTATGTTGTTGGTGAAAATACAAAGGAGGTAGTATAAGTAAGTTTTGTGCCATTCATCTTGTGGTTTTGCACACTCCCCTGTTGTTGATCAATTGATCAAGTCAGGAATATTAAATGAGATCCACAGGGAAGGGGGTATCAGAGTGAACTGTCTTTAAAACTGAGTATTTGAGATATTTTGCATCTTAAGACTGTGTATCAAGGAAATTCTGTTTGTTATGCATTCAAAAAATGTATATATCTTCACAACAAAGACAACTTTTATAGTATATTATATGCTATGGTTCAAAAATGCAAAAAGTTTGCTTTGTTACATGTGTATGATACATTTATGTTAGGTGTTACTAATTTACAAACTGCAAGTGTAAGGTTAAAGTTAGCAGCAAATAGTCACATTACACATTTTCTGTGTGAGTTATTTTATTTTTGTTAATAAAACAGTGTTTAGCTGTTTGAGTAAGCCAAGAATAAAGTACCCATTGCAAAGACATTACATTTTTAAAACTGTCAGTTTGCTTTGTAGCTCCCTTAAAGCAAAACCACATAGTTCACCAACAAACTGCAAAACAGCTTTTCTCTGCCCGCAGAGTTTTTCACCCAGCAACAACATGATGTCAGCAGAAAGAGTGTGTGACCAATCACAGGGTTGGCTGTGCAGAAGTGAGGTCACAGTGTGGTATCCTAGCAATGGCTGAATGGCTGTCAAGCAAGACAGTTCCATGCACTTCCTCTATTTTAACAGTGCAGACAGTAGGTCTCCAGAGAATCAAAGCATTTTAACATGATATCCACAATATTTTCCAGCCAACCTTTTGTATTGAATATAGGTAACAAAGCCAAACAAATATGAAAATTGAAAGTCTTTTGAGTGCAATAGTTACCATTTTTTAAACCCCCATTCTGTTGCAATTTTTAGAACCTAGTTCTTCCTTCCTCTCTTTAGATGTATAATTCTCTTGGAAAAAAAAAATATGTTAAAAATATCAAACATAATAAATGAGAGAAGACATCTGTGTGTGGCTCTTTATGAAAGTCACACATACGTTTTTAATGTTTAATGTTTGACTGGGTCATAGTTATGATCAAAGATCAATATGCACAATTATGATACAGCAACTCTTGAACTCCCATTACATTCATTTCAGTGAGTTACAATTAAATAAGGCAAGTGAAGTAGGCACACATTTGGATCAGAAGGCTTACATTTACAGAGATGTTGCACAGGGCCTGGGCGGTATCTCATAAATTACAGAGAAAGGGTTTGAGATGGAACCTATAAGAAGTGCTTGTATCCTGGTCAGGATTACTGTACCCACGTCTCAGGACTAAGTGTTTTTACATTATCGTTTGAGTCCCACTATGTTCATGCTCATTCTTCTGAACAAGGACACAGGCCTCATTCTTCGATTCTCTTTTCAAGGGGGCACACTAGTGGCGCTTCTGTGGACTTCAGTGACTGTGCATTAAATAGCAATCTTCTATTCTCTGGGCCAATTCAAGCACACCATTGTTCTGCCTTGGGGGTTTATTTTGGTTTAAGAAGGAAATAGATAGAAAACCTGCCTGACTGCCCTAGAAGCAGACGCAGTGTAAGCAAGCCTTTTCATATGGAACACATATTTTGTACTTTTAGCACAATGCAGAAATTTGCAGGACCTGCTGACCCTGAAAGACGAAAAATGCAATGGTCGGGAAAAATGGATCCATTTCTCGGCTAATGGCTTATAGCACACAAATGGCCACTATGATCAGTAAATGAACTGTGCACTCTGGAATTTTCCTTGTTTGTAAAATGTTTCCCTTGTGCATTTTTTTATTTATTCTGTGGGAATTATTGGATTTTCATTATTCAGCATGTATTGGCAGAATTGAAAATCCAGTAGGCAGTAAAAGAATGTCATAACACATTTAAAACAACAAGGTTCTTGTGAAAACAGCGATTCATATCACGGGCTTATGTGCGAGATGATTCCCCCCCCCCCACCATTTCTCTCGCTATGCCTCCCCTGAAGTCTTTATATTTAATCCCTGTGACCGCAGTGAACCGTTCTCCCACAGAGCAAATGATTCTTCTGGTTATGGGATTCAGTCATAATTTTGTGTATGCACGTTTGCCAGGAGAGCATCTCCTGCCTGCTTCAATCCCAACTCCCCCAACACCCCCTCCCCACTCCCCCCCCCCCTCCCACTCCCCCACCCCCATCCCCTGCCCCCCCTCCAGGTTTGCTGTGTTAATCATTGCCTTCCTGGAGACTGGTTTTACAGAGCAATATTGAGATCATGGCATAGATAATCAGTCAGCTGAAAGGTGCACTTTGTTACAAATGGTGTGTGTCTGTGTCTCTGTGTGTGTGTGTGTGTGTCTGTGTGTGTGTGTGTGTGAGTGTGTGTGTGTGTCTGTGTGTGTGTGAGTGTGTGTGTTAGTGTGTGTGTGTGTGTGTGAGTGTGTGTGTTAGTGTGTGTGTGTCTGTGTGTGTGTATGTGTGTGTGTGTGTGTGTCTGTGTGTGTGTTAGTGTGTGTGTCTGTGTGTGTGTTAGTGTGTGTGTGTGTGTGTCTGTGTGTGTGTGTTAGTGTGTGTGTGTGTGTGTATGTGTGTGTGTGTCTGTGTATGTGTTAGTGTGTGTGTGTGTGTGTGTGTGTGTGTGTGTGTGTGTGTGTGTGTGTGTGTGTGTGTGTGTGTGTGTGTGTGTGTGTGTGGAAGGGCAGGGGGAAGGGGGTGGAAGGCATTGATGGGGAAAATATTAAAGGTGTTGCACATGACAGTCCGATTCCATGCCTTGAATTAGCAAAGCTGTTAAGCTCGGGGGCAGTTGCCATTCCCACCTCTCCATGTTTGTTTTACTCCGTATTTGAATCAGACCCAACAGACCCCTCAGGATACATGAATATACAGTGTAAACAGTTTACTTTGGTTCGAATACCAACCACTACACACAGAGCAGCAATCATTTGGAAAGGATCATAATATAATCTACACAAAGAACATGGTGATATGTACCGACCTTCCAAAAATATTTACCTCCTTTTTCAAACAGAGAATACCGATATTTTCCATCTACATAAATAGACTTCGACTGAGCTATTTGTTACCTCCCCCTCCATAAAAGACAGCTGCAATATTTGTTTTGCTTCATGAAATTACATCTTTGCTAAATGTTGGAAGCAGTGTTAAACATAAGGCCATTTCTGTTTGCTTCATTATTGTCTTGTGGTATGTGGTTTGCTTTGGGGTCTAGCATTTTTGTGCATTCCTTGAATTAACAATTTCGGTTTATCCAGAGTATTCATAATTCATAATTCAACACTCCATAAATACTGGTTGGCAATACATACAGAGAGGAAACAGTGGTGAACTGTTCAAGGGTCATTTTAGATTAACGCCAAACCTTGGAAGAAGTATTGTGCCATGTATTGTTGCCTTTCTCTGACAGGAGCCATCTCCATTGGTAACATTATTTGCTGTACTTCATATGCTGAAATATGTATTCAAACAGACTAAAAAGCATCTTGTCTTTATATATATATTTTTTCCCAATCATTTCTGGCTGTGTGAAACATTTCGTACCTTCGAAGGAACAGCAGTGTATTGCAAGGAACTTCACTATTATGCACATAAGTTTCTGCTTCTTTAATACTCTCTCACATAGTTTCTATGACACCGTACCAGTGCTGTGCTAACGCTCTTAACGCGATGTCGATGTTACGTTCTTGATGGTTGTTTCGGTTGTTATTTGGTACTGAAGGGCAATGGTCTTACGCTCTCAGCTCATGGTGCATGGCATGTAGCGCAAGTGCGTTAAAGTTGTTTCCGAATCAATTTTTGTTAGTCTAATGCACCATGAAACAACGTGCAAAAAGACGGCTATTTCAACGGATTTTTGTTTCACAAAAATACTTTTCCTTGAACAAGCATAAACGAGTTATCTAATGGTAAAATAACTGTATTTCCTGAGCTCTTTATTTTTTTCTTTGTGTTTTAAGATACAAAGTTTAGTTAGATTTGTTTATTTAGACGTTTATACAAAGTACTGGTCTTAAGATATGGTAAAATTCTTTGCAACTACAAAGAGCAAAGTGGATTAAGATTCAAAATGATGATTATGAAACGGCATCACAATTTATGATCTTTAATACATTATTAATATTAATTATGACAATAATTTGTCTTTTTGATTCTCATGTCATACTTTGTGCAGAATTTTCCCATTATCTTCACAACATCAGATGTTATGGGAAACTGCAAATGTCTTTTTTACATGGAAATATATTTCATTTTGCACATTCTACTCCCTCTGTTCTCTCTTCGTCCTTCTGTTCTTATGCTGTCTTGCCTGAAACTACATATGCTGCCCTTCTTTGCCAGGTTTCCCTTAAAACATAGTTTAAATAATGTTAATTTGAATAAAATGGAATAAATACTTGAAAATACGAGCGCCAGGCTTATCTTCCACAAACATCACTGATCCAAGCAGGCGTTGGGCCGGTCACAGGCCTTCACACGTTTCCTATTTCAATATCAGTTGTGCGCTGTCGATATGTCATGGCTCCATGTCTGTGTGGCAAATTGAATGTATTTAAAACGTGACAAAAGCTTTGCTAATGTAATGTCATAACCCAGCAGTTCATCAAACTTCATGAAAAGTTTTAGCTCTGGAGAAAACAAACTTTTTCACGACGGGGGACACATCATATTTATCTCTTTGTGAAATGTATGTGCCATAAAATGGCGACCCATTCCCAAAACACCTGGGCCGCTCATCGCAGAGCTCTCTTTTTTCACATTTCCACACTGTCTCTTTTTTTTTTTTCTTCATGGCTCCGATGAAACGCAGCAGGCAGATACCTTCAAGGGCCGGGCGCAGCGTTCATAGATCAACATAATGTGACAGAAAACATACTTCCTGTCGCGGGGGCCGGTTCTGTGGCACTTTGATTGGCTGTGATGTCCCCGACGGGCACACTGTAAGGGGGTCAGTGGGAGGCTCGAATTACACTCCACAGCTGGGGGGGGGGGGTGGGAGGGGGTGTGCATGTGGGGGCGGACAGGGCCGACTTTGTTATGTTATTTTGGGACGGATGTTGTTGACTCAGATAGCAGCGCGAGGAGAGTCTGTCCGCTTGACTAAACATAACCTGTTGTGTACGCTGACCTCAAGACTGGGGTGCACAGAGCCCTTGGTTGTGCCTTAAGACTCTGAGCGCAACACTTCACAGCCTGCTGCTCTCTTCAATAAGACTCCCTTTCAATAACATATTTCTGCATTTCCAGGGCTCAATCTGGTGCTAATCACAGGCAGCAATGAAGTCACAATAGAAATGAAGTCCTTTCCCCCTTTCTTCCTGAAAAAAAATACATCAAAAATCCCATTTCTTCTTCTTTCTGCAGTGGTTGATTTGCTTTACGATGATTAAAGAAACTTTTCAAGTGTGCAGGTTTGCTGCAGTCGCTCAGCTTGCAGGTTCGCTTTGATAGCTGAACAAAGACGGCGCTCACAGCCCACGCAAGGACAGCCACAGATGAACCGCCTCAATGTCAAATTGACTGCTGAGTAAATGCTGACAGCACTATCAACAACAACATCAACAACAAGCAGTAACACAGACCAAACCATGATATATTATAAGATTTCATACTCATACATCCTGATATGCACATTCACCTAACATATTCCTGCACACATGTTCCTATGAAATAACATATGCTCACATGAGCACGTGAACACACACACATGCACACAGATTTCATGTGTTCGGAATAGCAGGTTTATCAGGTGCACATACTGGTTTTGTTCCATACATAGGACTTCAGTGGCTTTCTCTGGTCTTTCTCTCTATCCACAGATAAAAAAAATTGCCTTTGGCTGAGTAAACCAGGCTTTTCTTAAAATCATTTTTTAAATTAAATGATTTTTTTTTCAATTTTGGTGATCAACCCTGGCATATTACAGCGACGAACCCCTGTCAGTCAATACACGTGACGAATCACAGCCTCTGAGAAACGTGTGCTCCAGCAGCCAGCCAATGGAAAGAACTTTAAAAATCCTGAAGTGCAAATTAAAAACTATCACCCTTTATTTGAACAGCTTACTCAGGCAATAGAAGGAAAGGGCCGTCACCTGAGAATGGGGCTCCATTGCCTGTGATATCAGTCTCACATCTGAGGTACAGGAAAGGTGAGGGACTCTGCCTCCATTCCGGAGATGATGAGTCAAATGTTAACCCTGCGGTTTTGAACCCAGGCCGTAACCCTGACTGAGAGAGAGAGAGAGAGAGACAGGCAGCCCTGAATCAGCAGTGCCTCTGAAATCATAAAGTCACATGCCACAGACATGTCTCATCCAAACGGTCCACCTCCGCATAGGCTGGGCAGCTCTTGTTTTTCCATGGAAGACGGTCAACCTGAACAAGACCGATCTGAGCGGGCAGATAGCAGCGCTTTATTTAGAGAAACACGCCCATAAGATGCATTCCCTGAACGCGCAGATGATAATCGGCTCCAGGAATAGAAAGGGGCCCTCATATTGTTTTGGCACCTTTGGTTTGTCAGACTCGAGCCTGCACCATCGATGCTAATCTGAGCATGCCCTAGAATGCAGAAGAACAGATTACTGTTTTCCTTCTAGAGCTTTCCCCGGCTCATTACATCCAGCGGGGTCCTCCAAGCATGGATTATGTCTCAGACAGAAAGAGAAGTTAGAAACTCTGCTCATTCCATGAACTGTGCTTCATTATTACTCCATGGATGTACAGTATACCCACGAATTGAAGTAGGGTCCTATAGGAATATTTTAACAATCAATAAATTACCCCCCCTTCCCCATTGGACCTTCAGAGTTGTGTTGACAGCATTCGATTCCTCATGAGATCCCTTCTTGCCTTCAAATGTCCAAACCTTTTGAGTCAACATAATTAAACGAGGAAGAACTAATTTTCGAAGGAAAAAGAAAAAAAATTATCCGGATGAGATAAGAGTGATTAGACTCAACTAAAAATGCAAGATTGTTCTGTCTGCAAAGACAGAGAGGAATAACCAACAAATTATTTTAGGTTAATGTGATACATCAGTTTTCTCTCTGTCTTTCCAGGACATGGATATTTTATTTAATTTAACGGACACTCTAAGGCAACTCACATATATGCACACATCTGCACACACACACAGCCCCGCTGCATGCAGATCTGTATGTAGATCAGTGAAACGGCACCTTGACTTGGTTGTACACAATGAAACCGCTGCTGTCAGCAATGGAATGTCCCTCATGTACTGTTTAGGGAAAAAACTTTCGCAAGAGGAAAATGCATCCTATTTGACAATTTTCCTGCTGAGAGCAAAACTGTCAACTCCTCATAAAAATAAATGTACAGGCAGAGTGATAAGTGCTCAACAGACAAGTCTGAATCAAAGGAACAAGTTTGGGCATGTCAGAGAGCCAGACTGCTCACAACAACATCAGTTCAACTGAAAGTTCATGTGAAAATTCCCTTAAATGACACAACAAACAGAGTGACATCACAAAGAGCAGTGTTCTATGAGCAGAACAAAGATTAATCATGTGATCAGACTCAGAGCCAATCACATTTGCGCCAGATATCCATCTATCACAAATACAGAGCAGCTTCTCACCCCAGTCTCATAAGCCAGTTACTCCACTGACAATATAAGTGAAAATATATGTCTAATTCTGGCTGTCGTGCTGTAAAGTAATTACCCTGTTGGAGAAATGTATTCTCTCTGGAATGTTTGTGGATTTTAATCCTGAAAAAATGCCAAGAAAAACATTCTCCAAACAAAACCCTTATCATACCAAAAAACAAGCTTATAAAATGACTTAGAAGTTCTTAAGCCCATTATTTAACGGTGGTTTTATGGAAAGCTTGCCCTCCACATTGGAGTTTTCATTGTTCATATGATTTAAGGCTGAGAATCACAGCTGGGGCTGAAACATTTCTCTGAAAGACTTTACTCCATTTCATGGGGTAACTGTGAAAAGACAAACACAGATGCAAACCGTGATGTTTTCCAATACGGTTCATGAAGTCAGCACTGCTGACTCTGGTGTTGTTTCTTAAGATTTTAAGAAGTTGTTTGCGGGTTGTGTTGTTTTTCTTTACTGAAAGGGGAAGCTGCCTATAAACCAAGCCATCTGCTCGGAGACCGCTGGTGAGGAGGTAAATCTGGTTTGACACTGACAGAAACTTCACCGATCAACTAAACCTCACCGCTCCTTCCTCAGCCTCTAAAGCAATTATTTCATAAGATGTGCGTGTCTGATTCTCTACCCATCACAACAATCAGTGCAGTTAGAATATCAAAAAAAGTCAGAGTATAATATAATATCAGAGGCACATAGCCATGACTGGAAACTGTACGAGATGTTACTTTAATGGACACAATGATGAAATGTCATAGGAACTGTTGTTACATGGCACTGTGAGGGCAAGTGCGCTTAAACTCCGGTAGGAGAAAAACTGTTTCCTCAGGGAACCATAAATCATTGCTGCTCTGCCTCCCATTCCAGAAACAAATGAACGGGTGACACTGTGAAAGTGTGAACAAAACACCTCACATGCATGCGGACCACAGACCGGAAACGTGAACGAAAACAAAAGCATGGGCAGCACTTTTGCCCTGTTTATTTTAGCGCTGATTGCAGAAGGCCGGTAATCACTGGGGAGAAAGAGGTGTGCGAGAAGATGTTTGGGGAAGGAACGGAACCTAAGAATGAATGCCACCCTCTTCCTCTCATTCAGTCGCTGAAGGAAATGTCTTTGTTCTCCTACAGTTTTAAGCATTTCTTCTCAAAGACCCTTTTTGCTTGGGCATCAGCTGGTATTCTCAGAACCACAGTTGTGTCAGACACACACACACGCACACACACACACAAATGACAAAAACAATCATGCCAAGTTATTCCCACAGATAAGCTTTTTATCAGTTCAATCAATGTATAAATACATCAGTCAGCTGAAAGTTGGATATGAAGACGTATTTCAGAACTATTCAGCTTCAGCTCTCTTCCGTTAACCCCTAATCTGGCATGTTATTCTGAGGGAAAATGCAATTCAGTTATAAAATCAACTACCAATAAAAACGTTCCCCATGAAAATAGCTTGGCAGTTTAATTGACTTAGAATTACTTTTCCCTCCAAGTTTCAGTGTCCAGTAATATTTTAGACTCACAAAGACAGCCAATGAGCATGCAAGCTTTACATGGTGTGAGCTGCAATTCAGTGTGTTTTTCTTCAGTCTGTAGTTAACCAGAGTGGGCTGAGCAGGCAGACTGCAGGCAGATGATCAGACAGAGGGATGTGTGATGTCACAATGGTGTCACGATATAGGGAGACCCTGCTGACCGAAACTCTTCCGACCTGGGTGATGCTATGGGCATTTATGTGCAACCCAGTGGGACTGCCAGCTACACTTTCTGTGGCATGGCTAGTAAATTCTTCTAGAACATGGGTCTCCTCAATCTTTTGAGAATGAATTATTTAGTGGGGTATGACCATCTACAGCACCCAACACGTCAATTTGCTCAACAATGGAGCCAGATCAAGATAAGCTTATTCCTGAGTCATTGTCTTTGATTGAATTTTCTTGTATTGACTTGATAGTTTCGATTGAATCCAGGGGGTTAGAAATTAAAAGCGCTGGAAAGCGTTCAGCGGTACGCGATTCTGGTTTCAGGGCATTGCGGTCTTCATCAGCGAAAGGAAAAACTGAACTGAAAACCCTCCGCAGGCTGTTAACCTTTTCTCACTCGGTGAGTCATTGCCTAACTAGTGCTGCACGGGACCTGTCTTCAGGCTATAAAATCCTGAAGAGTTCCTCCAACCTGTGGCTAGCCCCCTCGCCCCCTCCCACTTCACTGCCATTGAATACGAATGCCATGGGGGAGGGGGCGGCACCGGCTCACAATGACTAAGTCCTCCTTTACACTGGGGCGGGGGTGTGTGTGTGTGTGTGGTGGGGGGTGAAATTGGTAATTTGGCATGAAGCTCTTGTGGGATTGATGCTTGTAATTTGCATTTACCGCAGCACTTACACAACTGTGGAGACATTCCGCTGGGTGATTCAAGGAAGGTCCATTTGACTAGATGACTAGATGTGTGCACTTAAAGGGAGCTAAAGCTGGAATAATGGATTTGGGAAGAGATTTACACTGCGCCACACTGGAAGGTGGGTAAATCTTAGTGAACCCTGTTCACGGCACCATTGGAGACAGTGTGGAATGTTTTTTTTTCCTCAATTCTAGATCCCACTGCTGACACCATAGAAAGAGAGATGAGATGAGTCTCTTACATGTAGCGTGGAAAGGGGAATATTACATTACAGTCAGTTAGCTGACACATTTTATTCAAAGTGACTTGCAGTTGATAAGGCTAACTAAGCACCAATCCCTCCTGGGAGCAATGTGGGGTTAAGGGCCTTGCTCAAGGGCCCAACAGCAATGCTGCTCTTGCTAAACTGGGGCTTGAACCACCAACCTCAGGGGTCCCAGCCATGTACCTTACCCGCTAGACTACAGGCTGCTGAGACGTTTCAGCTGGTTTGCCCCAATGTAAATGAGGCCTGACACTGTGATTTTAACAGCACAGCGGCCGCCCCCGCACAGCTGAGGAGAGCCATGCCTCTCACAGCACATCAAAAACCTTCAGGCCGCTCTCCACGCCCAGACTGCTTTCGAAACACATGCCTGCGATCCACACTGAGCACTTATGCAAAACATTCGTATCACTCTCCAGAGCAAACTGGTCCAATAAGCACTCACGCTTCTCCTCCTCCTGCCTGACTGTGAGGGAAAAAAAAAAGACTTGGCCTATTTTCTGGGCCCTTTCCTTATTGAATTGATGTTGTTCTCAGCTGGGCTGTTTCAAGATCTGTTCTTTTCGAAAATGGAAAAAAAACCACTGAAATGGAAAAGAAACATTCTGCTTTTTCCTGGCCAATGTGACAGACTGACCTCTGTTTATAGCCTTAGTGCAGAGGTTCTTAAACCTTCTATGTATGAGACCCAGATGAGAAATCAAATTCATCCCTGGGACCAAACCTTAAAAACTACAGTTTTAGTCTTCTCCAGTAATGTGAATCATTACTGACTGGCTCACAGTTTAATTTTTTTAAATTTTCTTTTTATTTTTCCATTTTATTCAGATAGATTAACTGACAATTGCAACCATTTTCATACTGAACTCTCATGGACATGAAAACAGTATTTTTTTTTATTTACTTTTAGTGTCATGTGGTGAACCACTATCATCATGTTCTATGTAAAAAAAAGTTAATTCCTCTAGAAGAAGTCTTATTTACCACAAAGAACCATCAACACTTGGAATAGGTTGACAGGTCATGTAGTCCCTTGGTGTGCTCAAGTCCAGGCCTGATGCAGTGCTGGATACTCTGTAGACTGGAGGTAAATGGGCTTGATGCAGTGCTGGATACTCTGTAGACTGTAGGTAAATGGGCTTGATGCAGTGCTGGATACTCTGTAGACTGTAGGTAAAAGGGCTTGATGCAGTGCTGGATACTCTGTAGACTGTAGGTAAATGGGCTGAATGACCCTCTCTCTTCATCATAAGAGGCATGCAGCAGCCCTGACACACATGCAACCCAAGATTCCAGGCTCCGCCCACACCCCCGGCAGCTGGCGCACAGGCGTGGGGTCAACACTCGTTCTGCTCAACTGATGCTACCGTCTCAGATTTCACCTACAGCATACGCCGCAGAAAAATACCCTTCCCTTAAAGCATAGCTCCATGAAACCATTCAGGTATGAGTGTACATGCAGATAGGCCTGGTTCTACACTGTTTTGTTGGGGGGGGGGGGTAGGGGGAAGTGGGCAGCTTGAAGTTGAGAAGCTCAGTCAACAGGATGTTGACTGTGGGCAACTTAAAGTGGTTGTTGTTTCCCATACATGGAAAAACACTGTATAAAACATAAGTTAATTGCAGCTGTCCTATAAGCCTACTGTGAATTACAAATATGTTATTTTCTCTTTGTTGAAATCCTGCATTCATCCCGCTTAAAAGGAGGACAACTTTATTATACTGCCCAATTAGTTCACATTATTTATCCAATCAGAACTGACCTAATGGCCTCAGATTAATCATTAAGCAGTCTTATCATAAAAGGGGACTAAAGTGTGGTTATTTTTTAAAGAGTGAGAGGATATTTGAAAGGTGTGCATTGGAGCTCATGAGTGTTGATGATTAATTAGGATGAGTGTGTAACTTCCTGTTGTTTTTTTATTCCAGGGGCATGCAAAAGGCAGACCACATGAACTGTATTGAACCTTCTGGTGTCTAACAATGTACTGGACTGAATCAAAACCCCGATGTAATTCCTATGAGATTTTCGTTTCGTAATGCCAGTCCCTAAAAATGTTACACATCAGCTTAGATTGATAAAAGTTAAATCGGCCTGATCACTGGTAACAGTAACTCTCATGTTGTACGGATCATTAACATAATTCCCAATGTTCCTCTTGAAGGAATAGCGATGCTAGCAGTCTGGATGAGCTCCACACCCCAACCCCCACCACCCACCCCTCCCCCTTCCCCCACCCCTCCTCCTGAGCGTTAGCTCCTTTTCTCATTTCTCTGGTGTGGTTTTGTTTCCCTGTTGCCTGTTTTCCAAGAGCTCCTCCGCCCACGCAAACATGTGGAATAATAGCGAGCTTGTTCCTGGCAGGGACGGTGACCGGAGTGCGAAGTGAGCTGAAACACATTTCCCTACTTTTGTTTCTTGCTGCGCAAAATTTTGCTGCTTGTGGAGCCAACGGTTTCACATGATAGCCCTGCAAACTTACTGTAATAAATTTATGCTGGTACACTTTACTGCTGAGTTGGACAATATTTCATGTATGCCCAGTTTTCACTGTCCCCAGATAACCAGCAGGAACTATTTCCCTCCACACACAAATAATATTTATTGCATTTCTACTTCCTTGACTGGAGCTAACCTTTGTCTGTTGACTCTGTGCAGACGGGGCACCTGACCTTTTACTGCGTGTGTGCATGTATACAACGCACCAGGGTGTTTAGCTAGGAGCCTGTTTCCATTGCAGTTTTACAGGGGACAGGCCGGAGAGATTCCGGTGGACCAGAGACTGCGGGCAGACTGACTCAGTCCAGCGCTCTGTGAGTGGCCTAGCAACCCCCTAATAACAGGGCCTTATAGGGCCACATGAATTTACATCACAATAGGCCTGAATGAGTTACTGTTCTGTCCCCGCCCCTCAATGTATCCCATGTATCACAATGTATCTGTTTTTGTGGCACTCCTCTCTTGTAGCTGATAATAATACACTACAGGGCTTCTCAAACCCAGGCCTGGGGACCCACTATGTAAGCCTGTTTTGGTTACAGTTGCAATAGTGACAACCTTACAGTTGTTAAAAGCTATCGATTGTTCTTACTCTGACACTTTTGAAGTCTGTTGATGGATTATTTATATCCACAAGGCGACATTACATTGGAAATGGCTATCTACGGAGTCAGATAGAGATGTTCCGTCTTCATACTCCAGGGCCTTCGGATCAGCCAGGCCAACTAATGCTTTTGTTCTCTGTTCTGCATGTGCTGCACTGAAAATAAGCACATTCGAAAGAGCTGGTAGTTTTAATTATTTTAGTTATAAATTGACAGGGGAGTTCAGCTGATTCTGTGTCCTGAGAAACATGGCCGCTGAAGCTAAACAACTGTGTTAAAACAAAGAGGTCAATAACAGAAATAGAAAATGGGAAGTACTTAATTCTGCTTTCAGTTAAATAAATACTTATGGTGTAACTTTAACTTAATGTTTTTAAAATGACCTTCACAGATGAAGAGATTGGCTTTAGCAAATCCCAGCATACACAGCTGTTCCCCCGGAAATGGGTTTGAGAATCACTGCTCTACACTTTGGCCATTTCATGGAAATAACATTCTTGAAATATTTTGCATTACTCCTCCTGAAGCAGCCCAGGTTAAATGCAATATTACCCCTACAGAAAATGACTCAAAGGATCAGAGAATATAATTTGAGAGTCCGGTGCCAGTTCCAAAATGTCAGTTTCAACAGAGAAAGAAAGGAGAGGAGAAGACCAGTTAAAGGGTTAAATCATCGTGGTGTTGACCCTTCGTGGGGCGCAGAAATCCGCCCCATCGTTATGATCCCAATCAGCCCCTCCTCCCCTCCGAGGAGCAGGCCACAGGCTGGGAAAATGTGATTAAAGTTCTGAGTGATTTCAGCTCCCTCGCATTCGAAAAAACAAACACATTTGTGATATAGAAAACTGTGGTGAGAATGTTGTTTGCTTGGCTGCTCTTCGCAGTTAACCCCCGCCTGCCTGTTGAGGGTGGGGATATCAAAGGGATGGGAAGGAAGGGGGGCAGAGTTTCCTTCTCTCTGTTTTTTTTTTTTTTTTTCGGGAAGCTGCCCTTTGAAGCCCAATCGCCATGGGCAGTGTCCTCTAACTGTAATATGAAAACCCATTAGAACCTTCATAGCAAAGAAAATACACTGGGACTAGACTTCAAGGGGTGGCGGACCAGACACCAAGGATGTGAGAGGTGAAGGGTCAAGGGTCAGGGCACACAACCATACATCAATGTAAGGTCAGCGATGTTTGAAAAACAATTAATCCATTATTGTGTATTGTGTGCTCTGCACTGGGCCAGTGCCATGGGCTTCCCTATTTTATGCTACAAGTGTCATTTCTAATTGGGGTAATGTCTGCTAATACAGTATATAGTGCAATACACACACAGTTACTGTAACAGTGCAATACATTATAACAGTGAAATACAGACACACACAAACATACTACAATACTCACAAATATATGCATAAACTGTAACAGTGCACTTAAGACGTACACACTATAACACTCAAATATTTATTCTGTGTGTGTGTGTGAGTGTGTCAATGTGAGTATGGAAGAGTATGTGCATGCGTGTGTGTGTTAAAATATGGATGAGTATGTGCGTGTGTATGTATGTGTGTGTAAGAATGTGTTTGTGTGAGTATGGAAGATTATGTGCCTGTGTGTGTGTAAGTGTGTCAGAGTATTGAAGAGTATATGAGTGTGTGTGTGTGTGTGTGTGTGTGTGTGCGTGCATGCATGTGTGTCAGTGTGAGTATGGAAGAGTATGTGAGTGTGTGTGTGCATGTGTGTCAGTGTGAGTATGTGAGTGTGTGAGTGTGTGTGTGTGTATGCATGTGTGTCAGTGTGAGTATGGAAGAGTATGTGAGTGTGTGTGTGTGAGAGTGTGTGTGTGTGTGTGTGTGAGTGTGTGAGTATGTGAGTGTGTGTGTGTGAGTGTGTGTGAGTGTGTATGCATGTGTGTCAGTGTGAGTATGGAAGAGTATGTGTGTGTGTGTGTGTGTGAGTGTGTGTGTGAGTGTGTGTGAGTGTGTGTGTGTGTGTGTGTGGTCGTCCTTGTGCTCGGCGTATGAAAAGCAGCACGTTTCCCCTGATTGTGCAGCCTGTGGCCCCGGGGGCAGACAGTGAGGGTGAAGGTGTGGCACTTCCCTGCACTGTTCTCGGAGCCTTCCCCACGCTCTACGCGCCGTCCGCGTCGCACCCCAGGGCTGACAGGGGAACAGCAAACACTCCTGCAACAGAACAATAACCGTTTGGCTCCTCAGCCCCGTCGCACGCTACGTATGACTGCAGGGTTCTCCCTCAGCCTTAACTTCAATGTTTGTCTCCTCTGTCAATATGCAGGAAACCTTCATTTTCCTTAAAGTGTGTGTGTGCACGTACACACTTGCACACACACACACACACACACGTGTATGCGTACGCACGTGCACACACACACACACACACAAGTATACCCAGAGACTTTATATCTACAGAATTCCTCTCATAGTACCTCCTGTGGCACGTACAACAAACCACACACCCACTTAAGACTGTGAGATTATACGGTATTAATTAAGCACAATTCAGACACACAAAGACACCAGTGAAGATGTGAAAGATAAAGGTGGTCATGAGGGAAGTGCTTCTTCCTCACCTGGGCCCCCTGGGAGCTGCTCCAGAGGATGTCGACCCCTGAAGGACATCCGAGGTGTAGCCCCTTTCCCCTGTGCTGGGTGAACTGGGTCAGTCGGAAAACCGCTTTCCCAGATGCTGGGCGTGGCAGCGGCAGCGGCTCAGGCCTGTTAAATCGCCGCAGCACATCGCCCACTCTCCGCGGTTCCTCCCTCTCTTTTTTAGTAGATTAACCTTAAACCTCCACCTCTATGGGCCCTCTGTAAAGGCAAGGCCGCGGTATCGCCAACCTCACAGAGCTGCGCTTCTCTCTCTGAGCCAATTACACCAGGTCCCTCTACACGCCAGCTAAAAGTCGTGACATATTGGGGCTTGGCTGAGACAGGAATTTGATCTGTTGAGGAGAAAGAAAAGAGAAGTTTCAACTTTCAAGTTTTCCACAGTTCTGAACTTAAAAGACATTTTTTAAGTTTTGAACCAAAAAAAAAAAATTCCCATGACATTACAGTTCTACAGGCCTACAACATCTGCCAAGGCTGTAGATTTCCACAGTGCTGTTCCTGCAAGGACGTTGAACAAAAGCTGATAAAAGAGAAAGACAAGGGTAGTTCAGATCCCTGGCACTGCAATACAAGTCCCAGAGATCCTGAAGGAACCCAGCCAGCCTCAAACTCTCACATATAAAATGTACTTTGCTACAACCTCACTTTACATTGCTGTGCATATTAGATCCCTATTGTCTCCCAACATGAATCTGAAGATTATTTTTAAGGAAGAAAATCTTGCAGAATTTGCCTATATTCACATATATTTTTGTGACTATATTGTACATCTAGTCATTGCACCTCTTTGGATCAGGTGACTCAAGCCCACAATACTGTTCCTCCACGAGTGTTAAAATGTAGTATAAATAAGCTCGTCTTTTTTTTTCTCTTACTGGTAGAAACAAAAGAACATTTTCTTCCTTCGTATAAAAGCTAGCAACAAACAGAGGCAAAGTGAATGGCTTACTCTCTCATGCCACTTGCCCCTGACATGGTGCTGAGGGTGTGTGGGCAGTGGGGGCCCGGGGGGCCGGGGACACAGGCTCCCACTGTTGCTGCGGTGATGAGTGGAATGCGGTGGGCAGGAAGGCCCAGCAGCAGCTGGCATCTTGGCAGGGCCGGATGAGAACCTGCCCATCGGCTGAGCTTCAGCTGCCAGGGCTGCAGGTCCCACCCTTATCTGACCACGGCTGTGGGGCTGGCCAGGGTCCTAAACCAGTCAGGACCGAGAGCTCTCTGAACACACTGACCGACTCTTACCAAACGCCCTGAATCAGTCAGAGCTCTCTGAACACACTGACCGACTCATACCAAACGCCCTGAATCAGTCAGAGCTCTCTGAACACACTGACCGACTCATACCAAACACCCTGAATCAGTCAGAGCTCTCTGAACACACTGACTGACTCATACCAAACGCCCTGAATCAGTCAGAGCTCTCTGAACACACTGACCGACTCATACCAAACACCCTGAATCAGTCAGAGCTCTCTGAACACACTGACCGACTCATACCAAACGCCCTGAATCAGTCAGAGCTCTCTGAACACACTGACCGACTCATACCAAACACCCTGAATCAGTCAGAGCTCTCTGAACACACTGACCGACTCATACCAAACGCCCTGAATCAGTCAGAGCTCTCTGAACACACTGACCGACTCATACCAAACACCCTGAATCAGTCAGAGCTCTCTGGCTACTCCAGCCAGCTTACACTAAACACTTCATATTGCTCTCTAGCATGATCCTGTCCTCCTGGCACTCACTGTCCTCTTCAGACCACCTTATCAAGCCACAGTTTCAAACAGTTACAATCATTGGCAGAGTTTTTTTTTCCTTTTTGCATAAAGCAGTGTGCTTTACATTCTGGATAACAATACCTGAAAATCTCTGACGTTTGCCCTTAGTTGTTTGTGTGCAGTCTTGCACACTCAATATCCGCACAAATAAATGCATAATCACATCTATTTACGTGAGTGTGTGTGCGCTCTCACACACACAGGCAGGATCTGAGGGGAGTTTCCTTTTTCAGTAGGAAGCCGGGCCTCGAAGAATGAATACCTCACAAAGGAAACTGTGTTTCCAGGGATTTGTATGAATGAAGAATGAATTCTTTCATGTGTTCATAAAAACATCAGTCGCTGTGAGCATTTGGGTGAGGGCACAGATAATGACGCACGAAGTCAGAAACAAATGCAAACCGCCTCTTTCAAATGAACACAAGGCCCTGAAACAGGGAAGAACGTTTTTGACAAGGTTTGAATGTTCTGACTAAAAGATTGATGTGATTTTCCTCCCTAAGTTTTAGATATTTATACATAGTACCTGGGGATTTCATCTTGGCAGAGAAACACAACTGTTTGCTCCTTATGAGAAGAATAAAAATATTTTTTTTTTTTCAAGCACAAGTACAATATCTGTTGAAGTACAATATCTGTGAGGTTTAAGTAGTGTCACTGTGGTATCTTTCCATTCAAAAATGGTTTTAAAGCAGCACTCTTGGAGTGTGTTTATTCCAGTAGTTCTGGGTGTAGATCTAGGTGGTCTCCAGTCCCCTTGTTCTCCCATGAATGCCAAGAGTGATAACTTTACCATTAAGCAATGAGATCATTTAACTCGCCTTTGATGCTGTGCGCTGTCGCAGAGTGGTACTTTAAGAGGATTATGTTGCTCGAACTCCAACCGGGCCCTTTGCCTCAAACAGGGGAAACTGGTGGTGTTGGGGGGGGTGAGGGGGCTGTTTCATGTTTTTAATCCCGAGGACACCTCCCCATCTCCTCCCCATCCCGTCCTCCTCTCCTCTCTTCTCCTCACAGAGACCACACACTGGGCACACACATTTCTGTTTAAAAAATTAATGAGCATTTACATTTGGCTCCAAATGTCTGGGACCATGAGTGGAAGTGCTTCTATTTTGCATTCTTTAACAATTTAACACAACATTTTTCACTGCATATGATATTAACAATTTCAGTGAAAAGTTGAATCTTTACAAAATGCACATG
This sequence comes from Albula goreensis, assembly GCA_022829145.1. NCBI lineage: Eukaryota > Metazoa > Chordata > Actinopteri > Albuliformes > Albulidae > Albula > Albula goreensis. The sequence goes on along the minus strand of CM040751.1, from coordinate 35,285,065 downwards.
AATTTCAGAATGTTGTGCACTGGCGCTGGCTTGGACTCCACAGGCTTGTGCAAAACCCGATGATCCATGTTTCCCCATCGTCTTTAAGTATCCAAAATTTTCTAGGCCTTTAAGTTCCCCCATAAATGTTGGATGGGGTGTGACATTTTGGACAGAGGAGTTAACAGGATCAGTGTGACAAATTTGCTTAAATTTGACCTAGAAATAGTGCAGAATCTTAATATTTCTTCCTTCATTTTAAATGCCTGAATCTGTCTTTGTTTAAAATATTTCAAAACCCTGAAACATTCTGTTTATTTCCAGGTTTACATGGAAAAATTGATGTGGTCTCAGATTTTTGGACCCCACTGTACATTCCCCCTTTTTATATACATCTATTAAATACATTATGGAAATTCTTAGGGCACAAACTGGCGAGTCCCAGCAGAGACACATATTTTAGTGGCCTTTTATTTGTGCAAAAAAAAATGAGGATGTAACTTGAGGTATTTTGTCTCCTGTGATATCAAGTCATGTGCTCCACACATCATGAGGTTGCAGCCAGAAATACCCACTGATGTAACTGTGCAAACTGAAGTAATACATTTCGCAACATGTTTTAACCATCAAATCAAATCAAATCAATGACTGGAGAACCAAAATGATTCAATTTGTCCAGAGAATTTTGAGCTATGTACTCTAGTTCGGTAGGCACCCAAATGACCTGGGTGAAAGTTCTCATCCTGTGAACTTTTAATGCTTGTTTGTTAATTTCCTCAAATTTTGCTCTTGAGCAATAATGCTAAGACATGCCAAAATGTTATGGTTTTGGCTGCAATTAAAGGAAAGCGATATCCTTTTGGCTTAACATTTGCTTCTCTGCATCCAAGTTTGGGTGTGAAAAGATGTTATGATGACTGTTGGGCTTATACCAGGGGTGTCAAACTCCAGTCCTGGAGGGCTGCAGTGTCTGCGGGTTTTTGTTCTTTCCTTTCGATTGGCAGCCATTTTAGGCCTTGGAAACCAGGTGTGTGGACTCTTTAGCCTACCAGTGATTTTAATTAATCTATTAAGTGCTAAAACAGACCAAAAACCAGCTACCACTGCGGCCCTCCAGGACTGGAGTTTGACACCCCTGGCTTATACCCTGTTCTATAAGCCTGACAGCCATCATGACAGGTTTGACTGTTTTTAAGCGGGTAGATCCCGATGTGGAGTGAATTTTCTGCATCATGACCAGGATTGATTTATGAGGTATGTGGAAACCATGGGCCCACCGATAAAGGATATATTTTATGCATTTATCCACTAAGGAATAACAGGAAGAGATTCTTGTTTGCCTCTTGCAGCATATGCAGAGCCGGGACGCCTTTTTCCCCCCTCAAATCCTATGATACGTGGGTTTATGAGGAAGCTGCTATGACATTCAAGAGCAACTGTGGGATTTGAGCTTCCTCTTGACGCAGCAGACCTCTTACTGACCCCCGGTCATGTGACTCACCTGAGCAAGGGGCGGGCAGCTGGCTGGACCCACTGCATTACATCCAGTTAAACATCCATTAAAAGTGATAATAGTTTCTATTTATGGACAAATGATGTTTGTTGACTTGGGGAAAAAAAAAAAAAAACAGCTGAAAGATTTTAATTTTTTCCAAGTCAAACATTTTTGAAGGAAATATGCACTTTATGGGTTCAAAACGTATGAAATCAGAGGTCGGCAGGAATAAAACGTCACGTGAAATGATGGCACGCTTTCACCTTGGGCGGAGGTTACTCACCAGCTGCGCTCAAGGTGAGAAGTTCTCATCCTCACACTTCAATCGAGCAGCTGTGGTGCTGACAAATGGAACGCTCCACCTCACAAAGAGACTGGCAGGGGTTAAAGGTCAGCAAAAAAAAACCGCAAGTGACCTAGATCTGCTGTTCGCATTTCCAGCAGCCCTGTGAGCCCGGGGTTGGGGGGTTGGGGGGTCGCAGGCCGCAGGCGTTGCTGCGTAATGTGAAATCCTGCTAAGTTGGCTGTTGATACCAGAGTGTTAGCGCTTCAGTATGGGAGTGCTAACGTGGACAGGGGAATGGGGGTGGGGAGGAGGGGGGGTGTTGACCTCATGGGAAGTTTCACAGCCGCAGTTTGAATAGAGTACTGACTCAGATATGACTCAACCTCACTCTGAACTATCAGAAGGCTAACTGTGCTGGATGATGAGGGAGGTGGGGGGGCATAGGGGGCAGACCTGACCCATGGCTAAGCGGGCTCAGAGAGAGAGAGAGAGGCCCCATCTTCCCTCGGAGCGCCGGAGCGGAGGAACGCTGACGGTGCTGAATCCCACACGCGAGCATTAGCGAAGGGATTAGGCCTGCCGGGCGCAGAGAGGGGCTGGGGATCCAGCGCTCTCATTACAACACTGTCTGTCTGCTCGCCAGACACCCGAGAGCCCCACTGAGCACGCGCACAGCGGTGTGGGAGCCGGGAGCCTCGTTGTGTTTTACTTGATAATGTTACAGGTAGAATAACTGTTTCACATCAGGCTTATTGTGATGCTACAGCTGAGCATGTGCAACGATCCTCTGGTATTTAACATCGGAATTTTCTGACAAATTGCACAGCTTAATTTCCCCATGAAACAACCCTGCATCTTGCTCTACCTCCTTCCTTTGTCTACCTTCTCTGTACGGTACAACAGCTTCCCTCCCTCCTTTCTGTTGCAGAAATCCAACCCCCACCCCTGCCCCCCCTCACCACCCCAGACCTCAGGCTCTTTCTGCCACGGAACTCCTAGATTCCCAGGATTAACTGTCCAGTTAGATAATGACGATTAAAGGAAAATCACCCGGAAAAAAGCGGGACAGTTTGGAAACATATGAAAGGCGGTTCGCTTCTGTACTTCCAGGAAAACGGGCTAAGATGGTGAGGATAATCGTATAACTGTGAGATTACAGAGTCACTTGAAGAGGCTTGAGTGCCGTGAATTCTTTTAGAACTGGCAGAAAATCAAGGGAACTGATTGGGTGGACCAAAGCACCTTGGGTGGTTTCTGAGAAACAAGAACTATTTCTTCAGTGTACCGTACTTACCTAAAGGAAGCAAAAGTCCTTAGATCAGAACACGTCCGAAATGGTCAGAATCAGGTTGGTTTTTGGAGCAATGCTCCAAATTTTAACTGCTCCATCAAATCATTCTCCTTCCTTCTTTTAAAAGGACCTTTCTTAACACGATGTAAGAAGTGTAATGGGAAAACTGAATGCTCTGACTCAGTGAGGGTAAAGCAATTCATTTATTCTCAGGGAACTGTCTGAGCAAAGCTCCCAGAAACTGAGCGTGCTCAGAAACAGGTTCATAGCCTACAGGATCGTCAGCTTGCTACGCAGGGAGCTGAGGAGACTGGCATGTAATTTCCTCTGTCCTACCAATCGGCATGCAAGAAATGAAGGGAGAGACTACATGTTCCGTCTAAACATACACAAACGGAAAAACACACTCGGATACACAAACACACACACACATATATGCATACTCCTGCTGGTCCAAACCCGTTCGTTTCGAGGTGGTTTCTGTTTCTGGCGCTGGCCGCCCGGGTTTAGATTTCCTTCAAGGGCAGCTCACGTGGAAACTGTGCTGACACAGCGCTTCAGCCGCCGGCAGCCCTCTCAGCGGAGTCCCATAAAGACTCAGAGAGGCAAAGAGCGCGGGCGAGCGTATGTGTGTGTTCGTGTGTGTGTGTGAACGTGCTACGCTCACTGTCTCCCCCTAGGGCTGCGATCAGGTCATTACCTTCCCCCTCCATAGCCCTGAGTCACTCTCGCCCCCTCCTGCCCCCTCTTCCCTCCTCCCTCCTCCCCCCCGACAGCATGAGTGCTGAGACCAACGTCCAACCCATTTATGATGTGGGGTGTGCCCTGCTGAACAGAAAAAAGGTGGGCTTTTAGGTTGCAATCAAAGGGCGTGATCAATTTTGGGATGGAAGTTCATTAAAACAATTGGCCACTGCGTAAGCTGCTTTTGAAATCACTTTGATAAAGGATTGATAAATCTTGATACATTCAGGTTGCATACTTTCATATAATTTCATTAACGCTCATTTTTCCAACCTCAAATCTTATTTAAAGAATGAAGGTTCAGCTTTTTGCCATTTGCTTCTCACTTGAATTCTTAATTATCTTCTTATTATGAATACATATCCACACTTTCAATAATTAGGACTCCACTGATTAACTAGACAATCCATGTGCTTGCATACAGCAGTCCCTAAAGTACAAAATGGAGCACTGAACTGAATCAAAGTATCTCACATTAACAGAAAGATGCAAATAGTTTTTGTATAATTTTCAATCATTACTTCTGTTGGAGAAAACAAACGGTTAGCAATTTCTGATACACTCAACCTCCCCCTCCCCCAGTCTGGCATGCTGGGGGGGGGGTTGCACTTACAAACAGCTGCAGTCTGCATGCGGGGGGGTAAGGTTAGGAGGTCACTCAGTTCTTGAACCTGACCCTTAACCCTGCAACACGATTTGGAAGCTGTACCTCTCCTTACTATGGGCTTACAGACAAATCCACCAGGCCCGGGGCCTTCACGAAGGGAGAAGTAATAAACCTGCGCTTAAAACCAGAGGGTTATACGCTCAACTTCCAGGCGGTGCACTGTCATTGAACCCTTGGGCAAGATTGCTGATATTGACTGGCTATACAAATTATTAGTATTCATAAAATAAAATCCATTCTCATAGCTGGATATTAAAACAAAGCAGACATGAACTGTATTAGTAGCCCTAGATTGAGGTTTTTGGCTGATTGAGTACAAGAAAAAAAAAAAAAAAAACAAGAGCAGATATACTAACATACCTACAATCCAAGTAAGTCCTTAATCTTCCCAAACCCAAATACAGCAGCTGTAGATTTTTACATGTTTACACTTGATACGCTCTCGCACTACAGTAACCTCACGATCACCCCCAAGTGCAAAATGTTTACGCGCGAGTCCTTAACTTGTGCAACCATGCGCGCATAACACAAAGGAGAGCATGCTTGCTGCAGACGGTGCAGAATTCTGATGTTGTTTTCAGAAACACCTCTGGTGCTGTCCAGGCTGCCCCCACCCGCCCCCAAACCCCCATCTCTGGCAAGGGAGTTTTCTTCCCCCGCTCAGTTTGTTTGAATTGGCTTTACCCAAGCCTATCAGTTCCTGAAAAAGTGAACAAACAAAGCTATTGAAATCCCACTGGCAGATGAAGCAGGAAGGCGAACTGCCCTCATCCCTCAAGAAAAAGTTACGTTCACACACAGGTAGCTGCAATAAAAGAATGAACAACGCTAAATTCACGTAAAACCTTCACAAACAGTGGCGGAACAATTTCTTTTTTTTTCCTTGAAGAGGGAGAGAAGGGGGCCGTGGGACAGGGTTTGTGCAGGGTATGGCAGTACAGGCAGCCGATTGGTTCTCTGGCACTGTCAAAAACTAGGGGAAAGTTCATCACGGACTTCTTTGCCTGCCTTGCAGAGTAACCACCAACAGGTGGAGCCAGAGACACAAAGTTGCATAAAGGGGTTAGACTCCACAAATGTCTTCTTGCATTAAAAATCACATTCATCCTGTTTATGAAATGCAATTATGGTTGGAATATACACCAGCACACAAAAGGGACGACCAGTACATTAGCCCAGAAAGAAGTAAACAGGATCTCCATGACAGACATGCACAAACTCAGCAGATGCTCTCATCCAGTGTAGCAAAGTTTACATTTCCATCCACTGCGCAACTGTATACTTTACTGAAGCGATTTAGGTTAAGTACCTTGCTCAGCGGTACAACATCAGTGCCATACCTGGGCATGAAACCCACCGCCTGAGTGTGAGGACCGGCTCCTGGCACTACTGTACTGCAGGTGAGGTTTTTGGCCAGCTGCGGTCAAAAGTTCAGTAACTTTGTTCCACAGGTGATAGTCAAGTTTGTTTGCCCAAAATCCATTTTATCTACACACAGCCTAGAAAACCTGTGGTGGAAGGTTGGGAGTTGTGCTCAGAAAACAAGAAAAACATTCCGGCGCATCATTCGAGGTGGCAATGCAGAAAAAAAAGTTTCTACAGTACTATGTCGCCATCTGGTGGAGACTAAAAAACGAATTTTTGAAATCTCATTGGATTCCATTTTAATGGCCCAAACTCACAGTGCAACAGTGAAAAGCTGGTGGGTTTATGTCAGCATTACGGCACATTTTCAGCATGTGAAAATGCGAGTTATTTGGCTGCTGTAGTTACACTGCAAGCTGCTATAAAATGAACTCTGCTCAGACATGTGACCAGTGATTTTCCTAATACAAACTGCTTAATGATTTTTAATTCACTCTGCCTCAAGTATGAACAGTCCAGCCTAGGATATCACCCTTCATTGACTTTCAGATCAAGAATATTAAAGAATATCAGTAATATGCTTTATAATAGCTTATACATGGATTTTTCCTGAAAACATCTTCCCGAGTAAAACAGCAAAATCAATATAGCTAAGCATCCCCATGAACTTAGAAACACCACAGGTGCAACATCAACACACGCTTGTCTAGGCAATATTCCAGTCTTAAGTAATTGGATTGATTAATACATAACTGGGTTGGGGGAGGGGGTGGGGGCGCTTGCTGTACTTCCAGAATAGTAGAAAGGTGATAAAAATTGAACTGGCTCAGCAGTGCAAAATGAATGAAGGGGTATTCTGCTTTTCATGCCAACAGACAGAAAAAAAATAAAATACAAAAAAAAAAAAAAAAAAAACCTTTAAGAACATTTGGCAACAGATGAAAAGAATCTCCTTTTCAACAGAGCAAGTTAGGAGAATAGCCCAGCCTTGCGCATTTAATCCTCATTAACAACGAGACGCGTAACCTTCAAGACAGACTGCAAACAGAGAAACAGGAGTGGTGTTTAACCAAGATTTAATATTTCTGAAACACTGGGTTTGAAAAAAGAGTACAAAAAGTGAACCTGTTCCTGTGCGGGTACAGTTTTCTGGCTCTGTCCAAGCTGTAAAAAGTGAAATAGATGCATCTTTTAAAAGCATATTCTACATATATTAATTGCCTTACATATACTTACTAGAAACCAAAACAAGTTACAAGTTTTAAATACACAAAGGCCTTCACTGCTTTAAAAGTGACGTCTTCTTTACACTAGTTTTTTTTTTTTTTTTTAATATGAAATCGATCTAAAAGTACAATACAGTACATGAGAGCACATGGCCCCTCCCGGCAGCGAGTCATGCAGAAGCACAATTCTTTCAACGACAGTGTCACAGCACACACTACAACCCAGCTCCTGCGCGCAGAGGGGCTGCTGGGAGAATTCAAGTTATAAAGTAGATTACAAAAATAATAGTAATAAAAACCAAAAAAAAAAAAAAAAAAGATCTTAAAAGTCCATTTTCCAAAAAAATTACCATGAGCTTGATTTCCTTGGTGGTTCTTTTCATTTTGCAGAGACATGGTCTGATTGTTCGTCCACCTTACCCCTCTTCCATCCCAAATTAGAGGAATGCCAGTATGTGTGTGGGTCCAGTTTAGGTTCAGGCCTGTTTGCAATGCGACCGGTGACCTCTGGAAGGCGAACCGGAAGAAAGTTGTTTTCGCCCTTGAGGGGCTTTGAACTGAACCGCCGGCGATAAATCCATCATGGGACGTTCCAACGCACGGAAGTGGCTTTTCTTCTGATTCGGTCAGAGAGTGAACAGGCCCACCTTATTTTACAATGTCCCAGAGAGAGAAGGATCATCAAAGATGGCCGGACCCCACAGTGCATCACTCCAGCCATAAGAAGGAAATAAATTGCACACCTCCACCTCTGGCTAAAACAAAACAACAAAAAAAAAAAAAAAAAAGCCGCCATTTTGGCTCTTTGCTCCACCTCTGGTTAAAACAAAACAACAACAAAAAAAAAAAGCCGCCATTTTGGCTCTTTGCTGCATACGTGTTTCCATGTGCATCATTCTCAAGAGAGTTTCAATATACATGATTAAACCCACTTTAAAAAACAGAAACAAGATACTTCCAATCCTTGTTGAGGTTTTGCATCACGGTTAAAGAGGCAAAAATAAATAAATCTTACAGAATAAAAATCATATAAAATCACGCAAAAATACTGGAAAATGCCTGAAAAAGGTTGAAACCTTGCTAATTCTGCCAGAATTCCATCAACTTGCATTCTAGAGGTGGAAACCACACAGATTTCTTACACATGAAAGCAGCCTCCATACCTGTGATGTATTTACAAATCATGAACAGACTGCTTGCTAACTGAACAAAACAAAATGTATGGCAGTGTAAAAGCAAACAATAATGTTTCTGTTGGCAGTTTTATTATTTTGTATCCACTGACAACACTGAACTCAGTGAATAAAAAATAGAAAGACTTAAACTTTACTTAAACATATCAAAATGAAGGCAACTCAGCACGAGATGATTAACGTCATACTTCACGTCATTCGCTTGCACAAGTGTTATTGCCATAGTGTTTCTTTGTTTATAGATTATGCCCAGGGCTATCTCTGATGAGTGTTTTTGTACGTGTGAGAATGTTTGTGTGTATGTATGAATACATGATTGTGTTATGTTGTGTCTGAGGGTAGAATAGTGTGAATATATCACACATAATAATAAAATGTTGTGCTGAATAAGACAAAGGGGGGGGGAGGGGGGGCTCAATTAAAAGAGAGAGGTGGGTGGGTGGGGACAGAGAGGGGATTTAAAGAGAACGTCTCAGGTTTTCACAGTGTTGAACAGTGAACTATCTTAACTCTTAACTCCGTTCCGTGGGACCACCCCCGCCAAGACCTCAGGGAGACAGCAGCGTACTTCCTGCCCTGTCAAACTTCTTTCCTTTCGAGAGAGCCGCTACCTGCTTCATCAGCTCGCGGTTTCTCGTCTGCAGAGGTGCAAGAACAGCAATTGGATGAACATCCAGGTTTATTTCCCAAATTCATTTCCCCTCCCTGATTCTGACATAATGGCAGACAATCATACACAACATCACATAAGCGTATCTGTTGTGCTGAAAATGACATTTATACAGCTCCTCTGAACCTAGTTTATGCCTGGGCACACACTGTAAAATTAATCATTATTTCCACGCTGCACCTTATTATGCTACACACCCATTATAAGCGAAGTGACACGCATGTACGAGTTTTCACTGCAGTCTGATCTGATGAGCATAGACAAAGACAGACCCGGCCTCCTCCACCCAAACCCCATGGCCCTATAGGACAGCCCCTCATCTCCACCCAAACCCCATGGCCCTATAGACAGCCCCTCATCTCCACACAAACCCTGTGGCCCTATAGGACAGCCCCTCATCTCCACACAAACCCTGTGGCCCTATAGGACAGCCCCTCATCTCCACACACAAACCCTGTGGCCCTATAGGACAGCCCCTCATCTCCACCCAAACCTCATGGCCCTATAGGACAATTCTTCATCTCCACCCAAACCCAATGGCCCTATAGGACAGTCCCTCATCTCCACCCAAACCCCATGGCCCTATAGGACAATTCTTCATCTCCACCCAAACCCAATGGCCCTATAAGACAGTCCCTCATCTCCACCCAAACCTCATGGCCCTATAGGACAATTCTTCATCTCCACCCAAACCCAATGGCCCTATAGACAGCCCCTCATCTCCACACAAACCCCATGGCCCTATAGACAGCCCCTCATCTCCACACAAACCCTGTGGCCCTATAGGACAGCCCCTCATCTCCACACAAACCCTGTGGCCCTATAGGACAGCCCCTCATCTCCACCCAAACCCAATGGCCCTATAGACAGCCCCACATCTCCACACAAACCCCATGGCCCTACAGGACAATTCTTCATCTCCACCCAAACCCCATGGCCCTATAGGACAGCCCCTCATCTCCACCCAAACCCCATGGCCCTATAGGACAGCCCCTCATCTCCACCCAAACCCCATGGCCCTATAGGACAGTCTCTCATCTCCACCCAAACCCCATGGCCCTATAGACAGCCCCTCATCTCCACACAAACCCTGTGGCCCTATAGGACAGCCCCTCATCTCCACACAAACCCTGTGGCCCTATAGGACAGCCCCTCATCTCCACACAAACCCTGTGGCCCTATAGGACAGCCCCTCATCTCCACCCAAACCTCATGGCCCTATAGGACAATTCTTCATCTCCACCCAAACCCAATGGCCCTATAGGACAGTCCCTCATCTCCACCCAAACCCCATGGCCCTATAGGACAATTCTTCATCTCCACCCAAACCCAATGGCCCTATAAGACAGTCCCTCATCTCCACCCAAACCTCATGGCCCTATAGGACAATTCTTCATCTCCACCCAAACCCAATGGCCCTACAGACAGCCCCTCATCTCCACCCAAACCCCATGGCCCAATAGGACAGTCCCTCATCTCCACCCAAACCCAATGGCCCTATAGGACAATTCTTCATCTCCACCCAAACCCAATGGCCCATAGACAGCCCCTCATCTCCACCCAAACCCAATGGCCCTATAGACAGCCCCACATCTCCACACAAACCCCATGGCCCTACAGGACAATTCTTCATCTCCACCCAAACCCCATGGCCCTATAGGACAGTCCCTCATCTCCACCCAAACCCCATGGCCCTATAGGACAGTCCCTCATCTCCACCCAAATCCCATGGCCCTATAGGACAGTCCCTCATCTCCACCCAAATCCCATGGCCCTATAGGACAGCCCCCCACCTGTTGCTGTTCCATGGCTTCTTTGTGTGCCTTCTCCATGTTGTTCATCTTGGCCCTCATGTTGGACTCCTGGTACTGGAAATCAGCCTTCAGCTCCGTAAGCTGGAGGGGCCAGAACACAATTTTATTTCCTTCCATCTCACTTTGCATACAGCGATGCCTGACTGCGCCGCTCATCAACGTCTGCTATGCGCATCACAACAACTGCCTTAAGCAACCGACGGGTACCGGCTTATATAAGTTGCTAGGTGTCTAATTGCACAGTGGTGAGTCAGAGATGGGATGATCACATATGGCTTTGAACAGCCTGACTGCTGTTGCTCTACTGACCAGGTGGGGGCGCTGGTCAGTGATGAGACACTAGGCACCCGGCAGAACACACGCATATTTGCCCGTAGAGTGCGATTCTTCGCTGGTTCCTGGTTGCAGGTCAACTCTCAGAAATGTCCCAGTACCTTTCTCTCCTTCTCCAGTATGGTCTGATCTCTCTGCTGCAGAAGTCTCTTCAGTGACATCACTTCCTCCTTCAGCTGGCTGATCAGGATGAAGTTGTCTGTTCCTCCTGAGTCCATTGACTGATTAATGGAACTGCTGCTCAGAGACAAGAGTGACAGATCTGTAGCACACAGCAGTACAATATCTTTGTTCACTGGGAAAGTCTTACTGCGTAGAAACACAGTAATCAGACCGAATTAAACATGTTTGTGTAATCAGGAATTCATCTGTACTGGCTTATTAGAAAATAAAGATTAAGCTCATAAATATATATAGTTGAAGTGCACTCTATGGTGATTTACAAAACATCAACACTGCATATATGCCCATTTTTATTGAAATACAAGATACAAAGTCTTACAAAATAAACTTTGTCACTGACAAAAAAGACAATGCTACAGATTTATGAGTGCAATGGAAACACCTCTCTTATGTTAGTCTGCCCCACAAACAGGTACTGAACACCTCCGTTTCTGTACTTCATCCAGCATACCTGTCTCCGTTTGATGGCTTTGTCTCCAGTTTTGGTTTCTTCTTTGGGGTCTCATTCTGAATTGAGGAGGATTTATGGCTGAGCGGAGAAAGAAGAAGGAACTTCAATTAGCCTATCTGATCAGAGCTAATATGAATGACATCCAAACAATGACTGAGCTTCTTATCTACACAGTACAGTTCAACGCAGAGCTATGTCTTACTGGAGGGAATCAGATGGAATTAGCTCCAATAAAAATAGCCATATAAAAACCCAAGGCTCGATCCCACAACCTGTTTATCGCCGGTTTTGAACCAAAACCACTGTTATCCAAACCAAAAGCTGCTGCTCTCAGCTGAAGCATGAATGTGATCGGGAGCTAAACTGAATCAACATCCACATTCTGCAGGTACCAAAGCTGAAACTGCATCTGCTATGGGACACCTTACGCTCTGAAATGGAGGGTACCCCTATCACAAGCCCCTATTCATTTCTATAACTTCAACACAGGATTCCATTAAGCACGATGGCGGCTTCCTTGTATAGGGGCTGCAGGGTAGTATAATGGTGGTAGATTCAATTTCCAGGTAGAACACTGCTGTTGTACAGTATTTCTGTATGCGGGGATAGAGTGTAGAGCTGTAAACATAGCGAGGCTAAATGCCTAAATGTAGATGGAATGGAATGTAATGTTAGCGCCCCTGTGGTGTAGACGGTGCAAAGCTGACTCTCACCTCTGCTTCCAAACTCCCTGGTCCTGCTCAGGGCTGAGACTGCCCAGTCTACAGGGCACAAGACAAACACGTTACACAACACTGCAGGCATCTGGCATACACTTTTTATAAAAAATACAATTTTCCTCCTTCCCCGCCCCAAAAAGTCTGCCTAACTGTTTAAGTCCACTGTAAAGGCCTGTTTCCGCTGACTCAGGAGGAAGATGCAATGAGATAAGCCCTGGTGCAGGTAAACCAACAACTACCTGCTGCCTATGCTATCAAAGTCAGCTATTCCTCAGTTTGTACATCAACAGGCACTAAGTGGCCCCTAGAGAGCAATGACACAAACAAACGTTTCCCACCCCAATTTTTTTCTCAACACGAATTCAACTGAACTTGTCGACCTCACCGCAGCACCTGCTCTGACGGCTTTGAGAGGAGAAGCTGGACACGTGACTCCTCCGATTCGTGTGGCGACGCTCTCGCTTCTTTTCGCACAGCAGCCACACCACTGACCGCACACTGTCTATGATGTTGGAGGGTGATGCAGTCAGCGTACCCTCAGTTTGTGCTGCTACAGGTGCCCAGTATGACCAGAGAGGGCGCTACAGCAATGAGACCAATGAAGACCTCTGGCCATAGCCAGCAATAGTGAGACCGGGATTCACCTGGCACCCCCGATCTCAGGACCCACAGGTAAACGCCCTGTGAGCCACTCAGAAGCCCGACACAAACAAACTTAAACAGCTTTCCCCCAATAATTCTCCAGAGAGGCTGAGCCAGCTGCTGCCTCATCAGTGTGGACTTCCAGCCATAGGAGGTAATGGGAGTTCCTACTGGACACTGTTATCCAGACCGACTTACCCAGTTTTACAGTCATTTCTAACAAGATACAACATTTTTTCCCACATACAAAGCTGAATATTTACTGAATCAATTCTTAGGCAAAGCAATACCTTGCTTGAAGGCACAAAACACCCTCATCACCTTCCAACCTATACAGAGGTTCACTTTAAAACTTGTCAAAGCTGATTTTCAAACCCTGATTTTCAAAACTAAGTGGCCATTTCCCTGGAATCACTTACGTCAGTGTGACTAGTCCCTCCAGCCTGAGACTGCAAAATCTGAAATCAGAAGTCTTTGCAGCAGTTCTTACAGCACACACTGTGTGTTACCAGAGAGCCTTTCGCACCAGAGACAGACAGATACTGGTTTGAAGCCTGGCCTCACATTGGCTTGTGAGAATACATTATGAAATAGTCTCGGCAGGTTACCCCCATATATCGTCACTGTGGTCAACAACTTCTTAATCTTTGACGCTTCTATAGAACTAATTTTACTTAACCGAGGTGAAGCATTCTAAAAACAAACATACGACTGGAGCATAAAACGTGATGGAAGTCCCAGGCCGAAAAACAGTACTCTATATTACAATACAGGACACATTTAAGAACATCAGGCACTTTAACCTGCAGAACAGAAATCTACCCAGAATACAGCTTGTTCACTGCAACAAACTTCATCTGGGATTCCGCATTAAAGTTGAGGAGGAGCAGAGGTGGAAGAGCCTACTTGTGGTGTGAGCCGCTGTGCCGCTGATGGTGATGGTGATGGTGGTGGTGGTGATGGTGGTGTCGGGGGTGATGCTCCTTCTCATTCAGCGATGAAGAGTTGGAGTGGGAGGAGCTAAGGCCCTTCCTCTGCTCCTTGGTTTTCTGGAGGACGCGCCGGTAGGACAGAGTACAGAGCCAGCAGAGCAGCTTCCCATCCACCTGCCGCAGAGAGACAATTTCATAAACATACAAAAAACGCACACATACACACAGAGTAAGGAGCTAAAGAGCTAAAACTTCACTCCTGGGGATACAGTCAAATACATTACGCGCACACACACACACACACACACACGTGTTCGCTCTCTTTCAAACTCACACACACACTCAGTAATCTTCTAAAGCCAAAGAGCTTGCTTCCTCACAATTACTTACACTTGAGAGCGCCAGCTTGCATCAAAACATTAGCGCAACATGTTCCATTCGCACAGATGTATCACAAACATTCTCACAACTCAGAAAGTACACACAGCATGGGACAGAACTCGGGCTTTCTATCATAACACATCAGCGAGACGCACACGCTGTCAAAACTCACGCTTTCACACTCCGCGCAAAACACACAAAATGTGACTGAACAGAACAGGTGCTTCACAAACCCAGCGATGCCCAACCCCAGGACTGACTCTAAACACACAATTCAAAGACCCCCCTAAATGAAAAATTAGTCCTACCTCTACTACCAACTCATCTACTAAAAGTACCAGACTAGTGGGCAATACACCTGGATATACAGATGCACACCTTAGTGCTTTGGACTCAGAGACGATTCAGTTTCCAGTTGCACGATCCTTACAAGGTATGAGAGGGTTAACACATTTATTGGAGAATTCAACCGCACTGACTAAACAGCAGATGGAGGCTTTAAGCTATTAAGCCCTGCTGAGTAATTTTAACAACTGCCAACTGAGTCATTCAAACACTCATATTTCTATGGATGTCCCAGCACTCTGGTGTAGGTGCAAAATGCCAAAGACGGCAGCAGACTTTCAGCTGAGAGGTTATGTAGCAGGCTCTGGCGACGAGCAGAGGATCACACAATTTTCACACAAGGAATGACCAGCACAAGATAGTCTTTTTATGCTCGTCTTTAAGTGAATGCCACATTCGGATCAAAAGCAAAAGCGCAAGTGTAAATAAAAATGAAAAGCCCGACAGAGTGTGAACGCATCATTGTCAGTCTTGTCATTTTCCACCTCAAGTACCTTTCTCCTGCCCTCCTCCTTGCGGTCAAACGCGCATTGCTGCTTGCACTGCTCGCATGTTTGTGGAGGTCCATACTTTTTCTCTGAGTTTGTGCAGCGTTGACACTTAGTCCCAATGAAGGCTGCGATAATATTACAGTACTGGCAAGGTTTGGGCTGCAGGAAAGAACAAAATGGTGATGACACATTAATCAAAAATCACCAACATCTGCTGCATTTGCAGAGGCGGCAACACGAACAAGAGAAACTGGATTACAAAACTAACACAGCAACAAGTTGACTCAAGTTCCTCAAAGTTAACTTTTTGTTGGCTACAAAGTGGCACAATGTTTTAGCTTAAATGTGTTTCAACATGCTGTGCTGTGATTCTGACAGCAAGTCTACACTTTTGGCAGTGATATCTATGTTAGCTTCAGGAAAACTGTGTTAGTGGACAAAAAACAAACTTACTGTTCCAAACTGTTTGACATTCTGTGCACACTTTTTGCAAATTGTGTTCGTTTTGCTGTTTAAAAAAAAAGAGAAAATATAATCTTAGTTTAAAAAGTATTTATACAAAGAGACACACATTACGAGTTAACGTCAAAAGTCTTGTATAATTAAAACCGCCAGGCAACTTCAATTCTGAATAAAAAGTTTATATACTGATAAAAACTTCCTTAATAAAAACCTTCCACTGTGAATCGCTAGACTATTACATTCCACTATATATAGGCTACACCAACTGACTATGAAAACAGGCATTTTGTACTCCCACCTGGGTGCCTATACAACGTTATTTTACCCCAAAATCATTCATTCACTTGTGTGCCCACTCTTGTTTTTGTTACAACTTACCTTTCCTGTTGGAACTCCGACCGGCAGTATGTGCATTTTACAATCGGGTGAGCTATCCGACATTCCTATTTAAAATGAAATAATATATATGCAAACCGTTATCATTTTAAAAATTCACATTTTTCTACAGAAACATTATTTTGATGCAAACAAGAGTCTACTAATTGGACAGAATACTACAGAAGAAATGGTCATTGGGGAATTAGTACTGAAATTCGCGTTGCAAAAAAACGATACACTGGTCTGACTGCTTAGCAAGAGGGTGAGTCTGGAGCTGCATGCATTTCCAAAGTAACATCACATCAACTTATACAGCACTTCTGCAGCTAGCTGCCTGGCACGCCAACACACGTGCACCCGGCACCTCCTATAGGTATCTTAAGTAGCCAACTTATCGTATTTCCAGTTTAAGTTGAGACTGCTCGATGTCTCACTCCTTAAATACCAAAGCCCCAGATACATTATGCCGAAAGGTTACTGTGGCTCATACCGTCTCTCTCATGACCCGACCTAGCTAGTATGCTACTCAACTAGTTAGCTAGCATTAGCAAGAAGCATTTCCCACCCAGATAAACAGCTAACGATGTTACGTCTGCCGTGTTTTTGTTGTGGCAAGAGCAGCTAGGAGTGCTGCATTCTGTACCTCTTTCTAGACAGCAACACCATTCAACTTTACGACCGATGCTTTTAATTTCCCCACTAACGCTCCTGCTAAGCTGGAAAACACAAGTAGCTGGTGATTATGTTAAATTAAGGAAGGTATGAAACAAGTCTAGAGCCGCCAGCCCGCGCGTGAATCCCGAGCCCACAGCCACTGCACGGTTTTTTTTTCCATTTACACGTTAGCAAGCAAGCTAAAGGGACGCGGGTGACAGGAAAGAACAATATCCAAACCTTGCACAGTTGTTGTCCTTGTGAAAGCTCTTCAAATGGATACCGCTGGTTACACTTCGTACACGCGTACAGGGCCGTCGTTGCCATTCTCATCAATAAACAAAAAAGAAAATATAGCTAGCAAGCTAGCTATGTAACTGGGTAGCTTGCTAGCTTTGTATGTCTCTGTTACAAATAAAAAAAGGAAAATTTTAAATGTCGGAATTATCAGAACGTGGCTAGCTGCTTGAACACATTACTTCCATACATCGATTACATATACCAATAAAAATGCAACCAATGTCTACAGACGCTAAATGGAGTTTCAAGCTCCACTGTGCTTTTTCTTTTTTCTCAGCTTTTTTTTTTTTTTTTTCCTTTTTTTGTTTCCGCGTCATCATTCGGACCGGATGCGGCCAACAACTACAAAGGAAGGACCTAAGAACCAACCATCACCGACTGCCAATGGGCGGGAATTCACACAGCGTTTCTTTACTCATCGATCGAGCCCGCGCATTTGCCTTCGGTCAGCTTGGACAAATCAGAGGATTGTTCGGAGTAATCAACCGCCAATGGCGAAAGCGTTCAATGAGCCAAAACGTATCGAAGTCGAAGATATTAAAAGTGTACTCCCCTTTAAACAACATTCGCCCCTATTTTATAATTTATGTTAAACAATTCTATACTTAGTGACGTCACGGTTAAATTGCACACATGATTTATGGGCCAATCTTTAAAACATGTAAATCATTTTAATTTCATAGCTATATGTAGAACAATAAAAGTCAGTTATGTGCATTTCAAAAGTAGGTCTCAACCATCTGCCATTGCAAAGAGGTCGCTTGGTATCTTACAAACATTAGTTAGCTAGCTAGTGTTTTCTAAATTTAAAAAAAAAAAAATCACAAAACTAACAGGATAAAGGCAAGGTCCCCGTATTAACCCATTTCCATTGTCTAACTCTACAGTCGGATTCCCTTGTTTCGAGATTGACGTAATCTAAAACTTTACTTAGTGTATGCCACACCCGCCCCTGCTATGACGCAATTCCGCAGCGTAACACTTCGGCCTTTTTACGCGGTCGTGTTGTGTTTCTGTTCCTCTGTGTGCAGAGCATCTCCGGTGGCTAGCTGGGTGCTTTCTACCGGCAATTTTAAATTTAATAGATATGAAGAGGCCGACCCAAAATAAATCAGAGTCGACGTAGCAATTCCCGTTTGATGGAGACACCATCAGCTGCGGCTAGGGGTACAGGTGAAAAGGTATGAGAGCCCAAGTAGTTCCTCGTTTGAAAGTCTTGAGTAAGGCGAAGTAATATTAGCATATGCCAGGCTAACTCATACAGCTGAATTATATTTCACTTTCCGAAACGTTAGGTTTAGTCATTTCAGACGTCCTCTTGATTCAAATGTTGTCCCTTGCAAGACTTTCTATACCCTGCAAAATTACGTGTAGCTTACGTACAATAACTACTAATAACTGTAGTTAGCATGCATCTAACTAGCACATTCTTGGTTTCAACTAACCAGTTTTCTATAGTGCAACAAGAGTGATTCAATTGACAAGATTGTTGCTCTGAGTTAAGCAGATGTAGTTTGAGTAACATTTCTTGCTCAAGTAGAACAGGACATTAATCGTATGAGTAGTCGATATTTTAAATGCTCCACCGTTAAATAGTGAAGCAAACATGTTTTTTTGTCTGATGACAAACATTTAATGTGCAAGTAAACATTGCTACTCACACAACCCTAAGCATGATTCAGTCTAGCTATCCAACTTAATCGCCTTTGCACTTTCAAGTCATTACAAGCTAGCTTGTTTGGGTAAGGATATAGTATTTTCAGAATCAACTATCCTTAAAGTGGACTTGAGAAAGTAAATGCAGTTGCATGTAGTTGTGACAGCTGTTTGATTTGGAGTGCATGCAGTCTATGTATTCATTTGTGTCCCGTCTCTACAGGACCGCCAGACTGGACATTCCCGTGGACATGTGACGTCTGACAGCATGTCCCTTCCCTCATTCGCCGAGTACCCCCTGGACCGCCCGTTTATCAATGCGAATATCTCCGGCAGGCCCATCGGCCGCCCGGTAAAAGCCTTCCCAGAGAGCAACACTGCAGGTACCTCGCCTCTTGATTGGTCTGCATCTTTCACTGGACGGGATGGATACTTCTCGAGATGATATTTTGGGTTTGAACAGTCAATTAAAATGTTTTCTCCAGAGTAGCCAATGTTTTGTTATTCGTATTGTGGAAGCTAAAAGAAACTTGGAGGGTTGTAGTGGAGGGTTCCTATACTTACACAACCTGTTGGTTAGGAAGAGTTCTCTAAAAACACATCCTCTCCATGTTCAGCTTCTTTGAGGGGAGAATATTACAAACATGCACAGCTAGAAGTTTGTTGTGTGCTTGGTGTGAAATATGAGTGATCTCCATGGTAACGGATTGATACTTGATACAGTGCTTGATGGTCGTAGTTATTGGTTGACCATCCTGTGTACCACACACAAACGTGATGAGGGAAGGGTTATTTCTTGAGATAAGTGTTGTGTATGCTCTATAAACACCACATGAGCTTACTCTGCAAACAGTCAGGTACATACTGAAGCAGACACCTTGGATCTATTTGCCTGAAAACACTGTATCTTTGTACAGTTTCAAAAGGTCTTACCTGACTCAGACATGCACAAATTATTTTAGGATTTAATTAAAATGTAATGTTTGCCATCACAAAGTCATGAATTATTAATTATCCTTTCACAAGAAACAATGCTCAGTGGCAGTTATAATTAATGAGGCAGGCAGTCCATTCATTTTGCATGCTGGTATGGTGACAAGCCTGAGTGTGTTGACACACAGACACTGCAATAGTTTTACTTGTGTTTGTACTGCCTACTTCTTTTCTTCTTCTTCAAATAATTGGAATAACAATTGGACACAACAATTATCTGGGAATAGCAATGAGCCAGTGGTTTAAGCCACTTTCAATCCTGCATGTGAGCTGTGGGAATGTGCTGCTAAAATGCAGATGCAATTTTTATAGCTCTTCTCTAGTTGTATGAAATAATGATGTAGGTCAGGATTCCAGACATGTTTGGGAAATTCTAATTGTATGTAACTGGCACAAGCTTGCTGATCAGTTGTGCGAGGAATGTGCAAACAAGACAGTTAAACGGCTGTGCAGTTTGTCATGCTTTAAAGAGAAATTAAATGTTATATTGGTGCTATTTTTCTTCTCTTCTGTTAAAACACTAGCATGCAAACCTTAATTCATGTTATGTACAAATGTATGCCTGAAAGTCACATTACCGATACCAAGCTACGGGAAACTGGGACTGTATTTGGAGAAACACCTCACCCTTGATGCTTGCTGTGTAGCTATGATGAGATTTTTTTTGTCCTATTCTACACAGCCATTCTGTCAGCGCTGAAGAACTTACAGGAGAAGATCCGCAGACTGGAGCTGGAGCGGACCCAGGCGGAGGAGAACCTGAAGCGCTTGTCCCGAGAAACCACCCAACACAGAAGTGTTCTGGAGGGCGAGACGGAGGAGACTGATGGCAGCCGCATGAAAAACCAAGGTGAGTGAGTTACCTGGGTCCCCTCAGTGCTGTAGCTTCAAACTCACTCTCCCTGTCTCACACTTTTATTTAAGTACGGATGGCAGTGCTGTATGATGGTTTGGGAGCTGGACTTGTAACTCAGAGGGTGCAGATTCAATTCGTAGCCAAGACACTGGCATTGTACACATAAGCAAGATACTTAACTTGAATTGCTTCAATGAATATCCGGTCATAAGCGAAGAGTGTATATTGTGTAATGTACCCCATCTGTCACTCCCCTAGTGCTGGCAACACAGCTTGCTGCAGCCGAATCGCGCTGTAGCCTGCTGGAGAAGCAGCTGGAGTACATGAGAAGGATGGTGCGCAAGGCTGAGACGGAAAGGACCTCTGTGCTAAAGGAACAGGTGGATATGAAAACATCAGAGGGAGTTTACTAGCCAGCTTTAAAACAACATGCAAGCCTCATGAAAGAATCGGATCTAAAAAGATGGACCGTCTGTAGTGTTATCGTTAAATGTGGTTCGTGTCCCTCCAGGCTTCTCTTGAAAGCAACAGATCAGGTGACCATGCGGACGTTCAGGCCAAGTTTGCGAAGCTGGACATGTTGGAGAAGGAGTACATGAAGCTGACCGAGACTCAGAACCTAGCAGAGGTAAACTGGCCCCACTGTTGCCATGGCTGCAGATTCAGGATCCATGCTTGGCATCTGGGCTGGTCTCCATAGTAATCACTCCTGGGCTGCAGTGCCCAAACATGGGAGAGGAGAAAAGTCCACTGTATGTCTCTGTGGTTTCTAAATGGATGACCCAGATGCTAATTAATGACATCATTCAGGACGGATGTTCTAGAATTTCTTTGCAGTTGGCAAACAGCAGAGCTCTATCTCGTGCTTATCTGAATCCTGGTTTATGTCTCGTGGTTTTATATTTTTTTTTTTTTTTTTTTTTTACTGTGGTTCAGAGTAAGATCCGGGAGCTGGAGCAGAAGCTCCAGGAGGAGGAGCACCAGCGGAAGCTCGTCCAAGACAAAGCAGCCCAGGTAGAGCTCTATTAGTGGTGCACCTTTTTAAAAAAAAAAAAAAAAAAAAACATACTGCACAAAAGTGATTCACCAGCGTTCAGAGAACTGAGGCCTAGTGGCTCTCGCACAGGATGCACACACAGGAGTAATCTGCAAAATCCTAGATGTTCTGTACTGTTGTTAGATTTGTGAGCATAGGAGACACACTAACACCCAGGAAACAGCTTTCGGGCACTAATTATATTCACTGCTAGCTGCCAGGCAGGTGAGAGAGAATGTCCACTGAGTACAAGAACACTTGGCATAGTGGGGAAAGCATTGCCGTGTATCTCACACTATTGATGCTTCAGTTACAGACAGGGCTGGAGGCCAATCGCATCCTCCTCGAGGCAGTGTCCCCCTCTCCACCCAGGGCCACCAAGCACAAGAAGAAAAAGAACTCTGGAAAGGTAAGGAATGGAGCTCGGCAGTCCATATTTTAATCTACGGTCAGAGTCTCTGCTCTTGTTCTGCCATGACATGATCGTTCGGCTTCTTCCCATCTCCCAGAAACCATTGCAGCAGCGTCAGTCCCATTCGCAGCCACACTACCGACTGAGCCTGGGGGATGTCCTTTGTGGCAGGAACGGTAAGGTGCCATTTTGTTTCATATTGCAACGCAGACAAAGAATATGAAGCAACTAGCTAAGCCACAAAATCGATGATCAAAAGACCCTATGGATCCCAGTCACTTCTTCACAAGATTCCATTTACCATGATGGCAAACTTGAATTAAAATATATTAAAATGGTTGGGACTGTGATTTGCACCATGGTCTCTTATTTTCAGTTCTGCTTCATATTTTCTTAAGCCTTGAGTTCAGTTGCAAATCCTGAGTACATGTACACGCTCCGCCCTTTCCCAGTCCACGAGCACGAGCCATTCGGTCCGCGCCAACGTCCAGCATGTCCTACACCTCATGAAGCAGCACAACCCACAGCTCTGCAACGACCGCGTGCTCAGCGGGATACCGCTGGCCAGGAAGTCCCCTCAGATGGCCGCGTCCAATGGGAAGAAGACTTCGGTTCGCCGTTCCAGCAGTAGCTCCTCCTCTTCCTCCTCCAGCAGCGAGGAGCTGTCGGAGCTGCTCCTAGCACTACAGGATGAGTTTGGCTCCATGAGCTTGTGAGGGCAACAAATTACATTTTTCATAAAAATCATATTAGTCATCCCTTGGTATCCACGGGGGATCGGTTCCAGGACCCCCTGCAGATACCAAAATCCGTGG
This sequence comes from Albula goreensis, assembly GCA_022829145.1. NCBI lineage: Eukaryota > Metazoa > Chordata > Actinopteri > Albuliformes > Albulidae > Albula > Albula goreensis. The sequence continues at coordinate 35,262,296 of CM040751.1, read as the reverse complement.
ATGCTCAAATCCCTTATATAAAATGGCGTTGGATTTGCACATAACCTACGCACATCCTTCCATATACTTTAAATCCTCTCTAGATTACTTACAATACCTAATACAATGTAAATAGTTGTTATACTGTATTGTTTAGGGAATAATGACAAGAAAAAAGTCTGTACATATTCAGTACAGATGCAACCATCATATTTTTTTGAATATTTTCAATCCGTGTTTGGTTGAATCCGCAGATGTGGAACCCTCGGATACGGAGGGCTGACTGTATTTTAGTATGTTTAACTGCACCATCCTCTAAATCCTGACTGAGGGAAATTAAATAGGATCAGTTGGGTCACACCAGGGGATTATTCCTAGTTCAGTCTATCAACATAAATACATAAATATAAATACACCAGAAAAAGAAAAAAAAGTGTGTGTGTGTTTGTACCTGCATTACGGCCATTGTTGACTGTTGGGACTGCTGTTTTTGACAGTGAGCACCAGGAGCTGGTGAAGCAGATCCAGGAGGCGCGGTCAGACACTTTGCGGCAGGACCTGGAGAGGGAGCTAGAGAGCTTGGTGAAGAGGATGGAGGGTAAAGGAGAGCAGATTGCCAAGGTGCGACGGCACCAAGCGCAGGTCAGTGCCTGTAGCAGAAGGGCTTCTGTTGGGCCGTTCTGGAAAAAGACGATAGCACGGTGCTGAAAGCACAGAAAAGTCACAAACCCAGATGGACAGTCTGCAAGACTGTCTGTGGACTCCTTCCCTTCCCTTCTCTTACCAAACCCATTTTGTGCACTAAATTTTCTATCATCCTCACGCACAAATTACACATTACGCTTCTGTCCACACTGACCCTGTGGACGTCCGTCTGTTCATGTTTTTGGTCACTTTCAATTGAATTTGTTGGTTGCTCTGGGTAAGGGATTCCGCTAAACATCTATAAGTAACATTGTTTGACATATTTTCTGCTCCGCTCAGATGGAGAAGCTGAAGAAGGCATCGAGGGGCCAGAGGCAGGACCCCAGTGAGGTGAAGGTGATCACAACGGTGACCACACGGGGCAGGAGGGCCAGCCCGATCAAGGTGAAGCAGGAGAACAAGAGCAAAGACAGTCTAAGACTGCTGAAGGACATGCAGAGCCTTCAGACCTGTCTCCGCAGTGACCAGATCCACTGGTCCTACTGAACGTGTGTGCGCGTGTGCGTGCGTGCATTTGTGTGTGAGCTTTCTCCTCACGGTGTCATCATCGCGCGGATGGACAGTAAGCATAAAGACATTGAGCCAGGTGGATTATGCTGTCGTCTTTGCTCAAACATCTCTCCTGGCACAACTGACAGCATGGTCATTTCTTGCACTCTATCCAGGCAAGACTACCTTTGGGAAAACTGCAGGGTATTTTTGCTATTTTTTTTGTTACAGACAACATTCCGCAGGAGTGGGGGGGGGGGTAAAGGGATACGGTCCACTCCACTCCACATTTCATGCTGGTGGTTTCAGGTCCTTCCCAGTGGGGTCAGTTTTAGCCTCTCCATTCAGCACAGCAGTCATGCACTGCAAGTCTAAAAATCCATCCAGCGTGTTCCACTATTCTAGGGCCACGTATGCTTTAATGAAATGGACGTCCATTACGGTTTTCCAGAGAAAACTGGGAGTTAATTTTCAGTCAGACAATCACATCTAAGCCCGTTCCTCTGAGACCACAGACCGCTGTGCATGCGAGGGAAGCCCAAGAGGGCTTCTCTAGTGCGTAATTTGACGTGTGTAATTGGCTGGCTGGGCGGCAGAAAGGCATAAAAACCACCGCTGTGTTCAAGCGGTGGTGAATCATGTCCATTTTTGCTTCCCGTTTCCTGCTGTACCACTTGAAAGAACAAAGAACAAACTTGAATAATTACTGTAAGTGAAGAGGGGGAGTGGAGTGTAAAAACAGTCAGGAATGAGTCACACGTTAAACTATATTTCTTCTGACATGGGTTGAATTCACATTTCCATAAATATACTTTGTGGAATGATAAAATTTTAAAATAAAGTATTTATTTTTTACTCCATGGCTTTTTAGCAATTTTGATTGGCGAACAAGTATATCTGTCTTCAACAGAAACATTTGAAATGACGACAGATTCAGTTTTAATTCATGGGAGTCCTGCTCTTTGTTTTATTAATATGGTCTTTAAGTCACTTCATTAAAATGAGCCTCCTCTACTTTTTTTGCATGGTTCTCTATGCTGCAATTACCAAAAAGCTCAGTCAACACATTTTAGGTAATTTTTTTTTAATTGGAAATGGTGGACAATCCAATATAGTAGATTGTTATGAGTCCTTGAGGCAGATTGTTCCATTTGAAAGAGGAATCTATGTACTAGATGTTGTAACTGTTAATTCAAACTCACAAGGGGGTCAGGACTCAAATTTTGTCATATTCCCTGCGGCTGCATAATACGATCTGACTGGTATGTTTGGTCCTGGACATACCAGCTAAAAGAATTATTTGAAGTCAGCCGTCAGAAACAGTTGCTAATACAAACAATACAAACTAGATATCCATCACCTGTGAAATCCAGACCCTTATAACTGTTATAACTTCAGATATACAGTTTAACTTTAAAACAATTCACTTCATGTGATAATGATCTTCTTACAAAATGTGGATTACTGGGGGTGTTGGTTTGCAAATGAATATCCAGTTCAGCATTTATTATTTTTTTTTTTTGGATTTATTTGTGAGAGGAATGTTACCAAACTAAACACACAGCACGCTGTCTGGTATGAAAGGGGGGTTAGGGCTCCTGTGAAGTCCCTCCCGTGCCCTATGTAAGCCTCGCTGTGTCATTTACACCGTCACGCAAGCACGGCCGTGCGTTTATAACGCTCTAAACATGTGAAGATCCAAAACAACAGAATTACACAGAAATCATTAAACCCTCAAGAGTAAAATACCCATTCAAGACAGTGTCTCTTTTCATGCTCAGAATGGTTTTTTTTGACCGTTAACAATAATATAAACATTTTAAATAAACAGCACACTTTTTAAATTAAGAATAAATTATTCTACAGGCACTCTGTTAGTGTGGCGTAATACTGGTTTTGCCTTCCATTTTCTCTGTTAGAATTTTTACAGACACTCACAGAAAGAACAGGTGTAATGACGTCTGTGGGAAAAAAACTCACTACACCCTTTGTTACTTTTCTGAAACGGTAAACACTGTACCAATCAGTTCACATTTCCTAAAGGTTAACAGACCATCCCACACACACAAGTTATTAATGTCAAACATGGCTCAGGAGTCACAGCTGCGCTTTTTAAACAGGGCTTTTAACAGGCCGCTGAAATGTTTATCATCAGTGTTTCTTAAGAAATGTATTTTTATTAAACCTCACACATACGGGGTTTACTAGCAATATGTTTCAACGTTGCTTACATCCAGTTGTTTTATGAGCAACATTGAAACATATCGCTTATGGAATAAGTGCATCTAAGTATTATGTTGTCATTGCATGACTAATTTAAGTTTCAGTGTCTACCCACCTGTAAAACAACCAAGAGAAATTACATTTAGACTGGCTCTGCCCAAAATGGAAAGTCGAGGCAGAAAATGTAACTCTCCTGCAGATGCTTTTACGCACTACACTAATACTGAATCCACAGAGAAACACCAACCTTTCACTGAGCCAGGCACAGAAAATAAAACTTAACTCCAGTTTAACTGAATGCATTTTCTCATTCACTCCAGTCTCAGAGTTACAGCTATATTATAACACAATTACAAGCACACAAATGGAGCAATATGTGCATTTTTGTACCCACCTGACTAGAGCTTTTTCTGACTTAGATAATTCAATAAAACTATTTACTGATTGTAGCTTTGATGCCCAGGAACCAATCAAATGAGCTCTTTTATGGGTTATTCATCGTTTTCTTTAGAATGAAGACAACGTATTCCAAAGGACACATTTGCTTTTGTCCAGTCAAACTCATGTTTTGAAGTAAAGTCTAATTTGCCTGAATGTCATATGGCTTTAAAGAGACTATCCACATTTGATTGGGTCCCGGCCTAAGTCTGCTAACCCTTTAAAAACAAATCCCTTAACACTGTGTTTATACAGTTTGCAATATGTTAATTTACACACACACCACAACAATATATACTAGTTAGTCTGTGCTTTGTGTGTGTGTGGATTATCAGAATGGTTGCAGCAAAGCTATGGAGAGGCTCAGATTCGGGCCTGGAGGTAACCAGAGTAAAACATGGCTAAGGAGTGCAGCCTCACAGCAGGAGAGGCGTGTAAAGTGCAGGAGTTCCCAGGTATGTTAAGGCGATGCTGAGTCTGGATCCTTACGGTGAAGACACAAGGCAACGTCGATGCTGGCCGCCGAAGCCGCCTCCATTCATTTTGAATGGGGACCGGCGAGACGCTTGCACGGGGCATGTTGAGATTGCAGGCGTCGAGTGGCCAACCGGTGGGGTGTCGAGAAGAAGTTGAAATCAGTGAACTTTGACGCGGCCGCTCAAAAACGCCACCAAGCACCAACCAATCGGATGTCACAACATCGCATTTTCACTCCGCAGGTACGGTCAAATGCATGAAATAATATCAGGAGGAACTTATCGTTGTTGCAAGATTTACGACCCTGCTCTGCCGTTATACAGCTATAGTGACAGAAGAAACATTACCTTTAAAAATGTGGCAGAAATCATCGGGGTTTCTGGTGTGCAAATATAAATATGTAAATAGATCTCCAGCAAGATTATATCTTACATTGATCTCGCCTAATGTACAAAAAGGTTTTCAATGGATATTTGACCTATCTGGTGTAGCTAGGCTATTGTTCCCCCCCCAACACCATACAGCTAACTTGTAATTTGCCCACAACATTAATCAGAAAACCAATGAATAAAATCTGCCAAAATAAGATCGTATCTCATACGAAAGATGCCTGGGACAATTAATCCAAATGGCGCTTATTAACATTCCATCTATCAACGTGATCACAAGAAAAACACTTTAAAGTACTTGCTGTCACTAACTAAACCAGTGATATTACCAATGAATGTATATATATATTGACAGTGTGCTATTTACTTGTTTCTGGTTTTCCGTGGTAGTTCATAAAAAAATGGCGACTCCTGAGTGACAGCTGTACTAGAGGACACGCCAACAAGCATTGGGCAGTGGCAGGCAGCAGCGGCGCCAAGCGTCTTCGACGCTGCCAGTGTGTCTTCACCGTTACCCTCGTATGCCCCCGACAGTGTTGCCCTTCAACAAACTGAGGGTGTTCCCTTGTAACGCGGCCAGCAGTGTAGCCCAGGGGTGGCCAATCCTACCCGCAAAAGGTTGCTGCGGCTCCAGGATTTCATTCCAACCGAGCACAAACACATCAGACTCCACCAATGTAATCAACCAGAATCATCTGTGACCTCACAATAGGGAGTAGCACTCATAGATGCGTTCCTTCTCGGTTGTACTGAAAACCTGGAGCATTAACAGCCCTCAGCGGATCAGACTGGGTGCCCCTGGAACACCCCATGCAGCCAGCACAGTCTAGCACAGCACAGCACAGCATAGCACAGTTACAGTACACTAATATTATCAAGGTCCCTGTCTCAGTCACACAGCACACAGGTGAGGGGTGTGGCTGTGTTCCCCCTTGCTACCTGTCACACACAGGCGTGCACGGGCGGGGCGGGGCACACAGGTGACCCTGGCTTCTCGGGGGAGGCGGCGGAGCGACCGGTCACCTCGCGCTGCAGCTCCTCCACCCTCCTCTGGAGCTCCGCCCGCTTGGCCAGCAGCTCTCTGTGACGCTGGTGCAAAGGCTCCTGGGAAAGGGACGGAAATAAAACAGACACAGTGAACCATCTGCAAAGCCTGCTACTCGTCCCTCTATACAGCAGGACTCGCAAAGTCAGGGCCTGGAATGTCGCTTTTAAAAATATTTATATCCTTTTTGGATATACATTTCCTTTATTCTGTGAAGGACTTTGAGCTGCAATTATTTCAAATATCTTCCATAATTAACGTTACAATAATTGTTTTCACCCCAACCTTTCCCCTCATTCTTTAAGCAGGTTAATGCGTAGATTCAAAATGACAACACATGATTGATTAACTAACTGGAAAAATCAAGCGTATGGATTTAGTTAAATCCAGGATGGATGTAAATAATCATGCACCATAGCCACTAAGTCAAATGAAGGGGAGCAAGATTTATAAACATCCAATGACAGGATAAAACATCTGACAGGTACTGAGAGGTTACAGTCCAGCCAGAAAAAACTAACAGTGAAAATGTAGGACAGATGTGTTTCAGATACACAGTCTCTTCTTTAGGACAGAAACTAAGGGTAATGACAACGACCTGTGTTCAGTTGGTCCATAAATCACAAGTTGTATAATAAGTGTCAGTGAATATGTTGTTTGTTTATGCTCATTCAATGGTTTCAATATATTAATGAATGTAATTATTAGCGGACGTAACCCACTCTGTGCTGACCTGCGGTCTCATGCGGGGGTTCCAGCGGATGTAGTACCCCACCCACAGCTCTAGGTGGCGTATGCTCACCACAGGAAACAGCACATGGTTGGAATAGTTGACATACATGGGGTTGGTGAATTCCTCTGTCTGGTTGTTAATGTAAGACCAGAGCGAGGCAGTCTTCTTCGGTAACTCCTGGTCAGGTACAGGCGCAAAAAACAACAGTATTAAACACATGGAACTGGACTGCCTTTAGTAAAACAAGCAAGATGAATTAGTGTAACATTTTATAATATAGCACATTATTAATTTTAAGTTATTCTCAGGTATATCAGACATGAAGTAGTCCGTATGAAGGTACACAATTATGCCGCAGACATAATTTTGTTTACTGTTTCAGGGAGAACAAAGACAGGTTAAATTGACCTTACAAAGTCAAGCTCATTGTATCCAGGTAAATTATGCATCTTTTCTTAAATGCTTTTACAGTACAGACCACTAGAGGGCGCCCACACCTCTTTCACTCGCTGCTGCTCACTGTTGCAGAGGAAGGTTCCAAAAAGACAGCTGTAGAGATGATCCAGGATGGTGATCAGGAAATATTCATTGAACTCAAATGCTGTTGGAAACTGAAAGAATAAACAAAAAAAATAAACAAAATTCAACAACCAAGGACAATGGAACAAACGTATCTCTTTGAACATTACATCTCTAATGGGACTTTAGTCCAGCAGAAGTATAAAACCTTAAAGCTCACATGCTTTAGTAGCAGCCCGAATACAGGCCAGTTTACAGGGCACGACAGCCTGAGAGAACATTGCACCTTGGAGACAGTTACTGTGTTCTCTGTTACCTGTCGCGTCATCTGCCACACACAATCAATGAACTGCAGGAAGATGGGGGACCGGTCTGCGTCACAGTGGTTCCTGTCACCATGACCCACCCTCTGTGGGGTTGGGTTTAAGAAAGAGGGAGGAGGGTTGGGTTAGAGGGGTTGGGCTCGACCAGATGTCCACAGTGCACAATCACCTTTGTGTGGGTTTAATGCAACCTTCTACTCTTTAAGGCCCACCCGAGTCATCCTACTTTTTTCCAGCTACATATTACAGAGTTTGAAAATGATATTGCACAATTATCTACAGGTCATAAAACTCACATCTCAGTGAAGGTATTAGTAATTAGACTGTACAAGTCAATCTTATTATCTCCTTCAAAAACGATTTTCCACATATCATGACACGTGTTTCTGCATGCATCTCAGCAGCCATCGTTTTCGTAAAGTCACAGGGGATTTATTTTTCCGACTGGTCATAGATCATCACTCTGGTTCCATTTTGTGAGTATTTCTTTCCAGGTGAAACCAGTAAGTAAGTTCTACCTGGACTGGGCACTTAATTATTTAATTAGTGCAACCATTTATCAAACATTTCAGGTACATTTCAAAGCTAGCAGACCTCTAATCCAGAGTGATGTACACAGTTTCAATACACTTTATCCATTTATACAGTGGAATGTTTACTGGAGCAACCCAGGTTAAGAACAACAGCTGTGCCATTACTGTGGATTGAACCTGCAACCCCAGTTTAAACAAAAATTAATAGAGAATAACTGAATCAAATCTAGCATGCACAGACTCTCTGTGAATGGACTTAGACAGCCCGCGGCAAAGTGTTAGCATGGTAATTGTTACTGTGCAGAGCTACAGCGTCTGGAATTAAAAATGTTCACCTCTGCTTGTTCCCATTCTGCCTCAGCTCTTTCCTTGATTACCTGAAGTCGTTGTGTGGACAGGATGTCCTCTCCCCTCAGGTGTTCCCTGAGTAAATCACTACCTAATTAAAATTTAATGACAAACCCTGCAGGGTTTTGGGGCTGGTGTCCACACTGATAGAGCCATGAAACTGCAGGACTAAAAACCCATGAATATGGATTGGTTAAATGACCTTGTGGCAAATCTCAAAGTCATGAAAAAATACTGTCTGCCGCTATTCTAGAAGGCTCTCTGTGTTCTAGGCAAGCATCCTCTTCAGGCATTATAAGAGTGGAATGTTCGGGTCTCAAATGGTAATCAGAGTAAGCTCTAATCCAGTGAGATGTTAGGTAGCACTTACTACCCCAAGAATACAAATGAAAACCCTGTCCTGTGAAACCTGTACCTTTTGCACTTTTACTGTTTAAAACATAAAGGAATGCTGTTTAAGGGGAGAATGCTATCTGGCACAGAGACGGTCAGCAGGGGGAGAGGGGGTGTACCAGCTGGAAGCGGTGTCCGAAGCTCAGCCACTCCTTCTCCACCAGCTCCTGGAAGCCCTGCAGGGTGCGGTAATGGGCGTCCAGCATCAGCATGGAGAGGGAGGTGAGCTGGGCGGTGCGGTCCCACCCATCGCTGCAGTGCACCACCACCGACGTCTTCCCCGACTCCACCTTATCCGCGATGCGCAGCGCCCCCGCCAGGATCAGCTGTGCGGTGGGGTAGGGCGTGGGGTACAGGGGTCATAAAACTACACCATTTCAAAATGGAGGGCTCCACTGTGACAGCCCAAAGCCCCCCTCTGCCCCTATCCCTCCGCCCAAACTATTCACACAGTAAGCACTTACCGTGGCTGTCACTGTTTGTTACATCGCTGCCTATTATTTTGTTTGTTTTTTTTTTTTTTTTTTTAAATGCAATTTTCCGATTTGATGAACCCAATGCTTTTTCTATCATTTGCATTTGAATTGAAAGCCACATGACCACCTACACGACCAAAAGGTAAATGCAAATGACAGAATGATAGAAAGACACTATTACATCGAATATTTCATGCATCGTTTATTTTGAAAATTAAGTATCTGAGTGAGAAAATATCAAATCAAATTTCATATTGAAGCAGTTTTTAATGTAAACCGCAGTAGTCATTTAATCATTACATTCTACTACTGTGAAATTGATGCTGCATAGTTTTGAAATAAATATTGCAGCAATTACTCATGGTAATATAGTTGTATTGAATGCTGCGGCATACGTTTGGACCATTAAAACAGAGTCGGTGCTGTCTGAAACCACTCACCACAGGAGAGCCCCCAGGAGCAGCAGAGCCTCTGAAAGATCCCAGAATGAACCCTGCTCGTCAGAATGCAGTACCCATCCATCTCTCTCCATCCATCCCCCTTTCCCCCGCTCTGTTCCTCCCTCCATCTCACCTTTATGTGCTCCAGCCAGTGTGTGGACTCCAGGTTGGACAGCCAGCGGGAGTCCTCGATGTTGGGGTACACCAGCTCCTTCAGCTTGCGCAAGGACTCCCGCATCACGTGGATGTTGTGGATGTCCAGAAACACCAGCTCTGCGTTCTGATAGGAGTCCTCATTCTCAAAGCCTCCTCCTTTCATCTACAGAGCATGTGCGAGAACGTGCTTAAACAGAGCATGTGCGAGAACGTGCTTAAACAGGGCATGTGCAAGAAGGCGCTCAAACAGAGCATGTGCGAGAATGTGCTTAAACAGAGCATGTGCGAGAAGACGCTTAAACAGAGCATGTGCGAGAATGTGCTTAAACAGAGCATGTGCGAGAAGGCGCTTAAACAGAGCATGTGTGAGAACGCGCTTAAACAGAGCATGTGCGAGAACATGCTTAAACAGAGCATGTGTGAGAATATACTAAACAGAGCATGTGCGAGATCACACTTAAACACGACCTGTTAATCACCTCTAACAAACTAGCACTTAAAATATTATAAGATAAGGGTTGGGGAACAATATGCTGTAACGCCTGCTAATAAAACAGTAAAAGCTGTTTGTCATACCCCTGATTCGAACTCAGTCACCACTTGTCTGAATATTAATTTAATAATGCTACTTGTCATTTCATGTGGTGAGAAGGTACCGAGAGGGAGACCAGGAGGGTTGGGACTGAGAGACAGCCATGGCGGGTGAGAGAGTGAGGACCGCCTTGCCTTGTTTGCTGCGGCGTTGACGCTGGGACGTGCGTCAAAGATGAAGAGCTTGTGGGACTGAGCATTGGCATCCATGATGGCCTGCAGGTACTTCTCGTCATCCTTGCAGCGCTTGCCGTTCACCCCCACCAGGGGCTGGCTGCAGCGCGTCACCGTGGCCTGACTCTCTGGGTGGATCCACGACAGGACCTGGGGAACGGGTCACATGCTGGGTCACCTGACAAGATTTACTCATACCCCAAAAAGTAACTACGGCAGAGAGCATGTGACAGTGCTAACTAGGTGGTTTAGCAGGATGAGGATTCATTTCTTGGAGGCAAAAGATAGACGGAGTGCAATTCTGTTGGTTGATGCGGTCTATTTGGTTTGAGGACCAACTCTTTCCATAAATTTACATTTTAATTTCAGTCACTTAGCGGACGCTTTAAATTCAAAGCCACTCACAGGCAACGCTAATGATCATCAATAAGTGCAGTAGCATCAAATCCATGGACAGCAAAATAACGCAGGAGTTCTGCTCTTGGCTCTGAACTCCACGGACTCACCGGCATTCTCCCCTTGACTCTGGGCTCTACAGACTCACTGGGATTCTCCCCCTGGTTCTGAACTCAACGGATTCACTGGAATTCTCCCCTTGGATCTGAGTTCTATGGACTCACCGGAATACTGTCCTTGGCTCTGAACTCCACGGACTCACTGGAATTCTCCCCTTGGCTCTGAAGTTCTACGGACTCACCGGAATCTCCCTTGGCTCTGAACTCCACGGACTCACTGGAATTCTCCCCTTGGCGCTAAAGACTACAGACTCACTGGGATTCTCCCCTGGTTCTGAACTCTACGGACTCACTGGAATTCTCCCTTGGCGCTGAAGACTACGGACTCACCGGGATTCTCCCCTTGGCTCTGAACTCTATGGACTCACCGGGATTCTCCCCCTGGCTCTGAATGCTGCCACTCTCTTGAGCTCTTCATCTGGAATGTTGACAGGCACCACCAGGGTAGAAGGGTAGGTGTCGCACAGCTCGTAGTGGTCATTCACCTTTGTGATTCTCCAGCTCTCATTGGGTAAGCCCTGCCAGTGGCACGGAGGAGAGAGGGGGAATGAGGAGAGAGAGAGAGTTTGCAATTTTCATTACCTACCATTTAATCAACTGGACAAAGGATGCCATCCAAGCTAAATCAATGACAAAAACGATTGATTATATATTTTTAAATAATTTCAGCGATCAAGTCATCATTTAGCCACAAATTTCTTAAAAAAAAAAAAAAAAACCAACAAAAGTTAGGCAATGGCTATGGTGTAATAACGCTGCAATATCTATTTACTGAGAAAAAGATTTACATTTTGCAGCAGCCAATTATGTCGGTAAAATGAAACCTTTAGCCTGCACTTTTCAGCAACCTAGATCTTTTTCAGTTTGTGCATCGCAGGCTTACTGGACAAGGCCACAAGCCAGGAAGTTTAGTAGCAGTTCAGTACATGACATTTACTGACATAACAGTAAAAGAAAAGTACACAAGTTAGCAGGAGGGATGTACTTCTAAAAAGCATTTGCAAACTGAAAAAGAAGAGATAATGAAACTTTGTTTACCCATGGTGTATGGGTATATGAAATGTCAGTCAAAAAAGTGCTTTTTGGAAGCAGTTCGTTCAGTTTAATCATTTGCAAAGAATGCAATGCAGTAATTGCCTGTGCCAAGAGTTGCTACCAAGGTTACAGGCTTGGTTTTCCGGTTTTATTTCTGAGCACTGATGTGATTTTTAATCACCATTTTACCACATTTAATGCTGTCAAAAACATGTCTTACAACCCTGGACTGAAGAGAGAGAAAGGCACAAAGTGCTAATGGCAAAACTGTGGACATAGGGACCGTTTACACGGCTGGGTGTGAAAACATCGCCACTTACCTGTCTCCTGTATTCTGTGATAGGATCGTAGACCTTCCATCCGCTTTCAGGGAAAATCTGCCCGTACTGGAAGGCAAAGATTTCCTGGAAACAAGTCATTTTTAAAGTTAAATTTAGGGTTGGAAATGATTAATTATTCTACTAAAAGCATTCATAAATTAAGCCCAATTGTTCCTTACCATACCGTGTGACACAGGAAATGCAAACTTCACTAAGACCTCAAATATGGACTTCTTTAGAGAGCCTTCCTGCGCTTTGTGTGCGAAGCGAAGATTACGAACGTCCTACGATGAAAGGGAAAACCTCTCACATGATTTAAATCAAAATCAACAGGCATGGATTTACATGTTGTGACCATTGACCCCAGACTTGCAAAAAAGGGGTCCTATAATTCAAGACAGTGGTCAATTTTCCTTATACAAGGAGCCTGAATGTGCCTTAAATCAGCCGTTTCATAAATGTGAATATCAGGAGACAAAAAGACAAATATATACATCTGGGGGTACATGTATTGCCAACCAATGCTTCTATTTGTATGTCCACATTACACAATAATGACAAGCCCATTCATCAACGCAATGGCAACATCCGCACACTTCGCTCTCCGAAAAGCTTCAGGCATTCCTAAAAAGAGCTTAAAGCTACACTCCTACTGAACTTACTTCCTGGTTTTACCCGTAGAAATATTCACGAAAAGGAAGCAGAGAATGGTGATGAATGACTTTTTTAGCTGAATTAGCTGGAAAAGTGCCATCCGTTCCATTTGCGTTAGCTGCAGCGCAGTTATGTCACATCCCTCATTATGCAATACCATACATCACAGTGTATGGCAGATGGTTTTGGGAAGAAGTCAGGAAATGCACTTTCACAACCCAAATTGTGCATACTTTCGCTGGCATGTCAATTTACAGACTCAGGTCGTTATGCAACTCCAGGATGACTCAGACAGGCCTTTAAATACGCGCTTGCTCTGAAATGTGATTTACGTCACCCAAGCAGAAATGGCTCCCACCTTGCACACCAGCCCATAGGACACTTCTCCGCGGTTGGAGCCGCCCCCGATCTTCTCCACCCGGCTGATCACTCCGAGTGGGAGATTCAGGACAATCCCGGGATCCTGGAACCGTACCAGGGCAGCTCTTCAAAACCAGGCACATGCGCTAGCATGCAGCCTCAGCAAGTTTGAGCAAATTAACACACAAACACAGCAGCCATTATTCTTCATCGTCTTCAGAGGAGGGAACGCTGCCAACCTACCCTGTCCGTGCATTTGAAAAACAGCCGGTAATTTGTCACAAAAAGAGTTCCCCTGATGGCACCCACAAAGGGACAGATGTAGGTGACCTCTTTTGCTGCGAAGGAAAGAAAAGTGAAATCAGTATCAGAGAGTTATTTGCTTCTTATAATTTCAAATACTGAGTTGTCAAACCAGTCGAGATAATGTCCCGATCCATTCCTGGGAGTCCGACAAGCACATGGGATTTCAGCTGGAGCTAATGTCCTCAAATTTAATAGAGCCATATTTCAAGGAACCCATAGTTCTCTACTGACTGAGTTATGCGACTAAATCAAAACTCATGAGCATCAGTTTGCAATTCATACCTTTTTAGGTCATGCTACATCTAAACACCTTGTGAAAGACAGCCCTTTTAACTGGTGGATGACCTACTCATGTCCTGTATTGCCTCTTGGGGCAGCAACAGTGGTTCTTCTTCAGTCAATTTATTTGAACTCCCAAGTGCCTGCAGTCAAAGAAGAGAAAAGATCTTCCATAAACAAACATACTAAAACTCAGAGACCACAGATGTTGCATATCCATTGACAGTCCAGTGCAAAAGATCAATCTGACAAGACAGACATTTCTTGAGTGCAATATGGAGCATAACTTATTTATATAAATTGCTCTCAAAATGTTTAAAAGTGTTTGATAAACTTTTTTGCCACATTTGCTGCATCACTGTGCATGGTATAAGCTTAAGCTAAAGTTTTACTGAAAAAAAATATAAAAACAAGAACAGAACTGTGAAAAGTATTAGGACACAAAAATCGGTAGTTACTTGAGTTGAAAATTATGGCATGGTGCTGGCTAAGGGCATTTTTATTAAAAAGGACTTTTCCATTTTTATAAAGAGCGAAGACTCACATACATACACATCATGATTATTCAGAAAGAAAAAACCGGCCCTGCTTTTGAGCATCTGGCCATATTTCACTCCCAAACCTCCAAAGCCATAAACAAAATCACCGAGTGGCCGTGGTCATCCGCCGTCAATTTACAAGCATGCATATTTAATGTTTCTGAAAGTACAAAATACTGAAATTTATGGAATATTGAGATGTAAACAGTACACAGAAATCAATTTTTCAGCTTTGATGAGGGTTCGTTGGGAATCTCATGGACCGCACACCCTAATCTTTTGTTTGTGTTTTGATTAGACCTCGCCAATCCCATTATCCGGAGAACCACGTAAATCTGGTGACAAATCACAGAATAAATTAGGCCTAACACATCTGTTAAAAGGTAATTACCTTTGAATCCTGATTAGTTGTGCCCGGTGGAAATGGAAACGCATTCCAAAAGGCAAAAGATTAAAACAGCGCAATATAAAAAGTTACAATTAGTGATAATGCGCTAAAGGTAACATGAGCAGCTACTAACCCGGTCCAGGGAAACCTCTGCGGAGGTTGATACTCCATCAGGAGGCCTGTTCAGTGACGATCGGTCGGACCTAGACGTGGAAGAACTGCAAAATAAAGGGAGAGTACATCTAAAATACAATCACGATAAAATGAACCAGACCGATACAAAGTTGGCTTGTTGGTTACAAAAATGCTCTGTGATTTTTGCTAAATCAGGAGGATCATTCCATGAAAATCATGCGTGTTCATTGTGAGACTGACAACTAACAAGTTAACGATTGTGGAAACTAAGTTCATTATTGACCTCAGCAAGCAGCAAAATAAGTCACAATCGCTGTTCAACCGTAATAACTAAGGCATTTACTCGGTAAAACTACGGTTTGCCGTGGAAGAAGCTATGACACTGCAATATTTCATCACAGTAACCTAGCCAGCAAGCCACGAATCGTTATGGAGCTAACTTCATAAGTTTGCAAGAGGTTAACTTTAATCTAAAGATTTGTCACTGGGTAGACATATAAAACGCGAACATATAACGTCAATTATACTTTGACAGTTCCCACCTCGCCAGTGAATCCACACTTGGCTGTCTGGATGCGGATGGTTTGGATTCCAGACTCTCGATGCTACCGGTTTTCTCCATTTCTCTGTGAAACTCGTTCCCCTTGCTTGTGAGACGGTATTTAGTGGACAAAGTTGAGTTAACCGAGTGTTATCCGTCCAGCATATACAAAATATGGTCCGTTATCTTTCGGATCTCTGGTCAGTCACACGGGACTCGAGGTAGACAGCTGCCATCTTTTCCCAGAGTGCCCGAACAACAGGGGTGTGGTTTGTTTTCATTCTCAAGAAGTGAGTGGGACCCCGGGCCGAGCGCCCCAGCGCCCCGGTGTAACTGCACCGCCTGCGCATGCAGCGTCACTGCTGCATGGAAGCCTGCGAAAACACAACTAAGGTAAACTGGAGTGTAGGGCTGTACTGAGCAGATGTTTAACTGTGCATACCAGACTGAGTTATGATAGCAATACATCTTGATAATGCATTCAATTTATATTATGAATTTGATTAAATTTAGATTTACATTTGGACGTTACATTTTAAAAGAAGTATCAAGATCAATCATATTTTACCAACGTTTAAGATGAAAGAATTTGGTGTTGTGGATGCCGTTCTCAGATGAATTTCTGGGTCCAGATGCTCCAGTTATAGTCCCCACAGAGACGCGTCCTTTTCTATCTCATTTTGATTGTCTAGTGGGCTGACTTCAATTAAAAATCTTGTTGGAATGCGGGGAACATGCAGGTCAGAGGATGGGCGAATAATGGAGATGACTCATGACAATTCAGCCGCATTCTGTGGCAGCAATTAAGAAACTAGAGAGCTGCAGCTGGAACTTTGGAAGGTGTAGCGTGCAGTTGCAGTCAGGCAGATGGATTGCGTAATTAGACATTTCTCCTTGGGGCAACCCTTCAGCAATGTGCTGAATCATCTTTGCTAAATTACTGAAGTTTATTTCTAACTCTAGAAATAGCTATTATGTGAAATATGCAATGAGTTTCCCTCAACAAAAAAACCGTGAGAAATCCTATTAAATGATATGATTTTGACGGCTAGAGTTCAGTAACGTCACCTATTGTAGGCCTACTTTGTTGAAAAAGAAAGTTTGCTCTATCAGCGTGGAAAATTTGGCAGGGTGACAATTCTGTTGGTCGATTAATTAATATTAATAGTTAAATAACTAACCATAAATAAAGGCTCACCCTTAAAATATGACTGAAATAACAGTAGCCTTAATGTATAAATGAAAACATGAAAAGACAAGACAGCTGTAACTTCAATTTATGAAATTTATTCAGTTAAAAAGTTGTCGGTTTTGTTCTCTCATCATCTGAAGGTTGGCAGACTTCATATTCCTTAAATATCCCTTACACATGTTGACCAGACTGTCCAACACATACCCTTTACAATATATACAGGTATGTACAGCTGACAGCATAGTGACACAAACAAAAACCTCAGTTACTTGCTGTTTATGCACTCTATAATAATAAAAAGAAAAAAAAATGTTTGATCTGAACATTTTTAGAATTTTGGACCGTTCTAGCTTTTCTTCACATCTTCATAAAGTCAAAATATATTTGTCTTCTAACTATTACAATAGTAGCAGTTGGGCTTCAGAACAAGTAACCATTTTTATTTAAATAACAAAAATATGATGAACATGGCAAAAGGGGCTTTACAAATACTACCACTGCAATCACATAGGTTTAAATAATCAAAATAGTTTTCCTGACAGTATCTCTCAATAAAATTATGTATAATTGAGAAACAGTTTTTCCTATTTACACTTTATATTTATATTTGACACTTGAAATAATCAGATACTCAGAACAGTTCAGAATTCTCCATTTGCAAACATGGTCAGAGATTGGCACACTTGTGTCTTACTTTGAGGGTGGAAAATAATGCAGAATTTGTAGCTAACACCTCTAGATATAAACTTACAAATATCAGAATATATATTTCATGAAAGAAAATATGTAAAAAGGAATAATTTAAAAACACACCATATTTACATTAGAGTACATGATAAACCAACACAAGCAAGAGCGTCATATTGCACAAGTAAAAAGGCAGGATGGATAAGAGATAAAAATAAAATAAAAAAAAAAAAAACCAAAGTTCAAAATCACGGTTCAAGTCACAGCATAAAAGGAGAGAAAAAATTCAAAGAACTACCTGAATGTTTAAACAACAGAAATCCTTTGTACAGGGTCAAGTCCAGGAAATTGTGATGACGACCATAGGAAGAAATGGTTTCCCTGCTAACACATGACATTCTCACTATGTTGCAGCTTTGTGGTTAAGTGGCTACAACTTTGTAACTATCTTGTGAGAATGTAATATATGTACACTCAGTTGACGGTTCAGTAGTTTTTCACATATTTTTCGAGCATGGGCGATGCAATGATAGTATCTGACATTCGTCAGGGTTTACAGAGGTGCCAGAAGGTATTTCTGCTTGTGCCGTCCCACTTACCACATAGTGTGCAACACCAGTCGGGCTACAATGGCTCACGTCAGTCAATGTGGCATGCGTCAAAGTCAGTAGTCTTCACCTGTCAAGGAGTGTTAATTCACTATTGGCTCTTTATGTTTCTGGAGTGCTGTCAATTCTGCGTCAGGTGTTGTTGTCCACTATAAGAAGCTTTTTGTTTTTGTTTGTTTGTTTTAAAAACTCCATCTCCCATCATCCATTATCACTGGAATCTGCGTGCGATCCACATCACTTAGTTTTGGAACAGGACCTGTGGCTAATTGAGAAACACACTACCATGCGTCTAGAAAGGAATTCCGAGCACGGAGTCTGACCCTTTCTAGCACCGGTGCAAATAGAAATGTTTTACACTGCAGATGTATACGCGTTCATACAGTAAGTTTTCTTCTTAAAGGCAGCTCAGACAATGTAAGGCAAATTAATGTACACATTCTGTCAGGCTTCTGAATTTACCATTGATGCCACATGGGGGCGCCGTAGCCCTTATTTTCCAAACGTACTCACACTCATGCTTTCAAACGTTAACCAAATATTTTCCACTCATGATTAAGGGGGATGGGAAGGGGGGGACGCATTGCATTCCCTAGTCTAATGTCGTATGACACAAATTTTCATTTTTATCTTTTCCTTATCAGTACTGTGCAAGGTGAGCAACGCACAAGCAACGTGCAACGTTAAAGGTTCATTTAAAGGGATTTCAGTCCTTCTCAAGTTTGAGTGGTTTTTACAGATAAAAGGAGCATCTACAGAATAATTAAAATAATAATAATAACAAAAAAATGGTTTTGGATGACTAAACACAGAGATCCAGTGCACTCGTGATGCATACAGGTTTTAGTGAGTCTATAAAAGCACCAGAGGTTGGGTGAGAAAAACATGAATCCCTAAAAACCTCTGGTCAGCATCACACATATTATTTGTTTGTTTATAATATTGATGCAAGAAAACATATGCAGCATACATGCACAATGAAATACTCTCAAACTGAAATTAAAAAAAAAAAGGTTTTCTTTGTGAGAAACCATAAGGCTTGATTGTCTGTCTTTTGCTTTGCATGAGGTTTTTAAGCTGTATTTCCAAAAAAAAAGTTGCGTTTTCCCAAACCCATCGATCAGAATCAATTCACACTTCACTCAACAATCCAATAAGATCCACACATGAGTTGTCACTAACTGAAATGGAAAACCTCAAAGATAGTCTGTATCTGGATTGAATTAACCACGGGCTGATTGCTGGGATAGCTGGCAATAGACCCTCTACAGGCTGAAATCGCTCAGAATTTGCCCCCAATCATAATATTTGCATTTTCACCCAACAAGTAAATGCAAGGATACAAACTTACACCAAAAAAAACCTGAAATATGTTCTTTCCAAAAAAAATTTTATCCATTTATAAGGACATCAAACCTGCAACCACATTTTGGCATTTAAAAGCTAAATAAAGTAACACTTCATATTTACATCACTGGAATAACCATTCTGAGACAACGTGTCCTCACGGTTATGTATTACAGCACACATCAAAAATGCTAATGACGTCTACCGCTCATTTACAATATTAACATGTTGTTTGCAAAAACTGCTGTATTACACATTGCTGTGAGTAGACCGGAAATGACATCATCCTGCTTCAGGCTTCTCTCCGCTTTTGAAGTTCCAACTTCCTGTGCCCGTATATGGCAGAGACTTTCTCGGCATCACCCCTGATTGGCTAGCTGGTTAAAAGTCTGCAGGTTAAAAGTTTTTTGTGTGACTCACGCTGAATGTAATTCCTTCTTCTTCTCAAACATAAGGTGTTACTATTTCACGCACGCGCACACAAACACACACACACACACACAACCGTGCCGTCCCGTCCTGTGTGTTGCCAGAGTGAGATCACCGGCGTGTGCAGGGGCGCAGTCATTGGTTGTGCCGGGTGTCTAAGTCCATGCAGCCGTTGATCCTGTGCGCCTCCTCGTTCCTCCTGTGCGCCTCCTCGCTCTGCCGGCTCTGCTCCTGCATGAGCTCATACTCCTCATCCAGGAAATCCAGGGAGTTGTTGCTAGGCAACCCGCGGATTGTGAACTTGTGGGAGACCTTGGTCCACTGTTCGCGGTTGGCGGCCACCCTTTCATAAAGCTCCGCGGACTTTGGGAACAGCTCCTGGAGAAGTCTGTTTTTTTTTTTTTTTTTTTTTGGGGGAAATCAGCAATATCATCATCACCATATTGCAACACAACAATTCTAATCACCCATGTATTCCACATGTATGTATTTTAAAGAAAATCCTTCACATTCAGCCCTAGATCCTGTCATGTTAATCAATGTGGTTACAACACATGGCAAAACTCTACATGCTATGAGGACATTTTCACTTCAGCTACAGAAACGTTTTTTCAGGAAGCATTCTTAGCAAAAACACAGATGAGCCCAGTGCAATGTACTTTAGTCTTTTAGAGTAATTGGCGATTTGAGGGGGGATGCCATCCCCCTTGTTAACCTGCCATGTGTGTTGGTTGGTGATGTGGGAGCAGGGGGGGTGCTCCCATTGGGCCACCCCCCTGTTAAAAATGAACCAATCACACACTGATAATAGGACTGTTTAAACAGATGTGGCTCACTTGTAAATGGGCATGGCAATGTGCTCCATGAAGCTGATCTGCAGCTCTGGGATGTAGGCCTTCTCTCTGTCCATCATTTCACTGGGCCTGTTCCCCATGGCCTTCTCCTGCAGTGACACAGACAGCGCACCAATCAGAGACAGCCTCACTAACAGCACAACCTGTGCACCAATCAGAGGCAGCCTTATTGACACTCCTGCAGTTACACACACAGCACACCAATCAGAGACAGCCTCACTCACAACACATACAGCACACCAATCAGAGACAGCCTCACTCACAACACACTCAGTGCACCAATCAGAGACAGCCTCACTAACAGCACAACCTGTGCACCAATCAGAGGCAGCCTTATTGACACTCCTTCAGTAACATACACAACACACCAATCAGAGACAGCCTCACTCACAACACACTCAGTGCACCAATCAGAGACAGCTTTATTCTTTACAATGATCCTGTAGTATGATTTGATTGTTGGATGGATTTAATTTGAAGGGCATTCCAAAAACCACTATTGTGTACGGCGCTGTAACAAATGAAATGTTATATTTTGAACTCCACTAAAACTCAATTTGTGTCTTCAACAAATTAGATTCAACCCCTTAAAAGGGAATAAATCCAATTAAAATAAATCTTTAACAGAAAAAATGTCTGGAGTAAGCATTGCTAAAATCAAAACAGTCTGCTGATCTTGACATGGCCTTGCCCTTAGGACTGGGTCCAAGATAACAAGGCCATCTGTTGAGAAACACATAAAAATAATAAACGCAAAAGGAAGATAAACCCAACGTAAACCTCTGTTTGGGCTGAGGAATTAGCGATTTAATCACTAATCGAGCATAACTTTAGTTTCAGATAACTGCATTACACATTGGACAATAATATGCCTCCTCCTCCAGCAGTCGCTCTGTACAGGGGGGTACGGCTGTGTGATGACACAGTCATGCAGCTGCTTACTGCCCCCATCACCAGACATCCTCTGAGTTTGTTAGAATCGGATTCACCGCAGGTATTTATAATTCCTCCCCAATAATCGCTCCTGGCTGGAAACCCGTTTGGTGTTTCAATTTTAGTGGGGAAAGAACACGGCGGAATAGAATATGTCACTGTTAATGTCCCCAAGGTTCAAATTTAATTTTGTTAAAATGAATTTTCCAACTGTTACGATAAAAAATAAAAAGCAATTAAATGATATTTTTTTCATCCTGCATAATTTAAAGAACAAATGTAATTTCATACGTACCAAATCCCCTTGTGAGAAGAACTCCTTATAAATAAGTTCCTGATAAAAAAAAAAAAACAAATATGAAAAGAATATGATAAGAAAGTAACACTGAATTGAATATGCCAGAACAGTTTTAACACATAAAGGTAACACATAAAAAGGGCAGTAACTTGTAACCCAGTGGCACAATCTGTTGAAAAAAGCCCCACAGAGTAAAACAGCCTCCTCTCACTAAAGCACACAGATTACACCAGCTGGCTTTCGCCCGTATCTCAGCGGTGCTTCTTCATCTGGCTGATATGATAACGCAATGTATCACTGAAATGATACCGAACGCCAAATTTCACAATCTGTCTCCTTGTCTAGCCATCTACTCATTCCCCGGTATAATTGGATGAATAAATCTCCACATCTGATAGGTGGTAAGTGTTCTGGCACAACATGGCCGCCGTGCCTCATCCCTGTGGGTGCCACACATTAGAGATGCTTTATCGACAGTTGCCCAGCTTCAATGTTTAGCTCTTTGGGCTTACAGCAAGGCGGGACATAAATACAAACCCGTTCTATCGTTTTCTAAGTGCTTTCAGGAGTAGTGAACGGAGAGGAAAATTAGAAACTGTATGAGCTGTGTGGTGAAGGATTTCTGCACTGGATGTGGCTGTTGTGCCCTCTCAGGAACATAGATCTAACTTCAGTTCAGTTTGCCACGTTCAGGTTACTCAGCGGAAGAGTTTGATCAGTAAATGGGTGCTGTTCTTTATTATTAATTGACAAACAGTCTGACACACCATAGCCTTTGATTAATTAGAATCACAGGTGACAGGAGAAGTCAGAGGCTCGGCGGGGCCTCCTTACCGCGATCTTCCTTGTTGTCTTCCAGCCCTTGGTCTGATCGGAGAGGTCACATGATGTCATTAGCAGGCAGAGCAGGAGGCTGCGGTGGGTTCGGTTCTTGGCGTTGTACCCGGCTGAAAGAGATGGTGAGTGACAGGTAAGAAATAAAGACACTCTCTCCATAAACAGACATTCCCCACGACTGCTCTAATGACTGCGGTGACTCAGTGGTCGGATATGGCCAGCCCGCAGCCACCAGTCAGCCTCTTTGTTTGCACACATTTGAAGTCACACTCACCGTCAGCCATTTTCTGCAGGTCTTTGAAGATGCGTAGATGATGAGCCAGGTCTGTGGCAAGGATGATGTCTCTCATCAAATCCAGCATCCGCTGGTAGTCCTGGCAACCAAAAACAAACAAAAACAAAACAGAGCGATACAAAACATTGTTATCTTGTTAACAACTCACTGGGAACCAAGTGCTACTTTCTTCTCTCATTCAGTCAAGGCAATATTACTTTTTATTCTCTCAGTCAAAAGCAATGTTTTTTCTTGATTTAAAAAGATGCCATGGAGAAGAAACTCCACCAGGGTTATTTCTTGAAAGCAATTGCATTTCATACTAACCTTTCTGGAGAACTTTTCAAAGATGTTGCAGCCGTGTGTGTTGAGAATAGCAATCGCCTGGGCAAAGTGGTGTCTCTGTAATAAAGATCGACCAACACAGGGTCACGGGGGCTTCTGCAGCCTGCAGCTACAGCTGCTAGCCACTAGATGGCAGCAGAGTCACATTTGAATCGGCTCTCGCTCAGCACTCAGGTCAGGAAGAGAAAATCAGATTAAAATGATGCTGTGAAAGATTTCTGCTCCCTTTTGGAACATCGGAATGGCAAAACAAATGACACGCTCAGGCAAAGTGATTCTTTTTTTATTTGTTTCCTGTTTAGCTTCGGTTTATACTTCTATATGTATAATAACTGCAGAGAGACGGAGAGGTGAATACTTACCTCCATCACTGAGCCTTCTGAGCTGTACAGGGCAGCCAGTACAGATTGCTGCGATGAAAAGGAGAAAACATATATTCTATTATTTGTCTGATATTGAATTTCCAATAAAAAGCTCCCTATCAGTGCAACCAAAATTTGTTTTAAATCTTCATTGATGCTCTTGGGACAATGAGCAGAGAATAGCTTTTTGCCAATACTTATATGTATAGTACATTTTAAAATGCCATGAATAAATATTTCTGAGAAGCAAATAAACCATGAAATATAAAGATGACTGATAATAGTTGCCAAGTTGAGGAAGGGGAATTTTCAGAATAAAATGAAATTGATCATTTGGTTTTCATCAGTGGTGCTTCCTCACCCATTTCATGAGAGCGAGGCGTCCTCACGCTGAGCCCCGTATTTAATAAAGGATAAACGGGAGCCTGTGACTCGGGCTCTCTTTGCGCTATGACCAAAACCAGAGTCTAGAAAATAACGATGAAAACACCACCATTCTGGTCACTTAACATCGAGTTCAGTTCCTGCATCGTCACGCCTGACCTGCCCTGATGACGGTAGATAATAATGAATATTAATTTATATTCGTTAACTGATCGTCTCCGATTCTACTCTCGAACAGGAGCGGACCATCGCAAACTGCCAGTCACTCAGAATCAAAGCGCATTCTAATGATAGAACGCTAATGACTGCCGCTGAATATTCATGAGCGCAGCGACAGAGAGCCGCCCTCCATAGACCTCCTTCCATGGGGTTAGGCGGGAACTCGGGGTGCTATGTCTCATTAAAGCAGGCGGTATTTCCAGCGAGGCGAACGGCGTGTTTCCAGGGAGATAAGACACCGGGGATGGTCTGCTAGAGTGCTCGGCTCTGACGCATCGTCTGTGGTCAGTATTAAGGATGAGACATACTGCTTAACACTTCTAGCAACAGTGTGTGAGTCTGAGACTCAGTACCGCTCAACACTGTGTGTGAGTCTGAGACTCGGTACCGCTCAACACTGTGTGTGAGTCTGAGACTCAGTACCGCTCAACACTGTGTGTGAGTGTGAGACTCAGTACCACTCAACACTGTGAGTGAGTCTCAGACTCGGTACCACTCAACACTGTGTGTGAGTCTCAGACTCGGTACCGCTCAACACTGTGTGTGAGTCTCAGACTCGGTACCACTCAACACTGTGTGTGTCAACATCAGGCAGACTCAATTCACTGGGCATTTGAAACAGGAGGAGGGTGAGGTGCTCCTCTTGTGCTGAGATTCGTTAGGCAAGCAGAAGTAGGAGCTGAAGTAAAAACATCCTGTCAGCAGTAAGAGGGTATCTGACTCTGTGCTGCGGCCGTCAGACAGGAAACTGCCCACTGTGTCCCGTTTTCTTTCGTCCTAACCCTCACAGTATGTGTGAGGTCTCACTGCTGTCTGCTGTTCTGTGCCAGCCGAGCACTGGTCTGCCTTTGGCCCGGCTGTTTTTATTCATATTTATCGCTAAACTGTGAAGGAAAACACATTTTCTTCCGCAAAGGCAGTATTTTCAATTTCTTTGTCAGTGGCCTCGAGGTGGATGAAAATATGTACAGTAAATATAAAGTCTGTGTTAAAATTTCATGAAATAAATTCCACCACTAGAAGACCTTCAGCGATAACAATGAGGTCTGTAGAGACCTTGAATAGTCTGCTGAGCGATGTAGAATTTTAAGTCTCTCTAGATCAGATGCCTGTAATGTAATGTAATGTATCGTAATGTATTGTAATGTATTGTATTGTAATGTAATGTATTGTGTTGTAGTGTAATGTAATGTATTGTTTTGTATTGCAATGTAATGTAATGTTTTGTATTGTTTTGTATTGTAATGTAATGTCTTGTATTGTATTGTTTTGTATTGTATTATAATGTAATGTAATGTCTTGTATAGTATTGTTTTGCATTGTAATGTAATGTAATGTCTTGTATTGTATTGTAATGTAAGGAATGTAATGCAATGCAATGTAATGTAATGTAATGTATTGTTTTGTAATGTAATGTAATGTATTGTAATGTAATGTAATGTAATGTAGAGAATCTGAGTCTGGCTCTTACTGATGCCACTTGGAAGGAGTTGTTGGTCCCTCTGTGGTCCAGATCATGGCACATACAGGACACAAACAGGGCGAAGATCTCAATATCCCTGGGAAAAGAGAGGTGGGTGTTAGCAAAGCGCTGCAAAAGCTGCTAACTGCACTCTGTCCCTGTTACACTGCAGCCTCTCTTTATTCGGCATGCTCATTGTGTCGTCTTGTTTTGCTGAGGCCGAACGCTCACTTTCTGTGAGGATGTAACGATGCTTGCGGTTCAGAGAGCGTGTGAACATACAGGGAAGTGGTGATCAATCACTTTTCACTGGCTGAGAACGCAAGCGTTCATCTCTCCTTTTCCCCGCCGCCTCTGCTTCTCATCGCTAGTGACTAAAAACTGCATCCTACGATCCATCCCGAACATACAGGCCTCAAAACTGCAGGGCCATCCACCCACACTTGCACACACCCACACATACACACACAAATGCACTTATGCACACGCATGCATATACGTGCGCACATACACACACACACAAGCCTGCACGCACACACGCACACACGCACACACACACACACATGCGCACGTGCGCACACACAAACACACACAATACAAGGGGAAATCAAATAAAGATCAAATAATCTGTGCGTTTTGTCTGAAAGCATCCGAGCACAATAATCAAACACGGCTTGTCAGTACAGAGTCTCTGCGTTCACCTTCAAAAGGCACTTCAAAGCTTCTCTTAAATGAGATCATTCCGCTGCCTTCAGTGCGCATTTCGCCAGTATTTTCAGAAGAAACGAATACATTGTGAAATCCTCTTTTTTACTGATGTAGAAGACAATGTGGGCCATAGCTGAGGAGCTGCAAATTAGAGGTCTGTGAGGAGTACTCTGCACTGTCATATGAAAGCAGGGGAAACACTCCTTGTTGTTCAACATATGATATAAGTATGTTTTGTATATTTAATATTAACTTTCATTCTTCACACAGTTGTTTTCGCTGTTGTTTTTGAGGCCACAGCAAACCCTGACACAATAAATTATGACAGAAGAAGAACTGCCCTACTGTTGCGCATGTGATTCACAAAAGATTTAAATGTGTGCACCAAAGAAGAAACATTACAAATGGCATTTTGATTAAAGAGTTTCCAAAAAAAGAGCTTTTCACAAAGTAGTAAAATGGAGGACAACGATCAGTAACAACAATGCTTGCTGTCTGAAGAATGGAATGACTGTTA
Organism: Albula goreensis; assembly: GCA_022829145.1. Taxonomy (NCBI): domain Eukaryota; kingdom Metazoa; phylum Chordata; class Actinopteri; order Albuliformes; family Albulidae; genus Albula; species Albula goreensis. The sequence continues at coordinate 35,235,337 of CM040751.1, read as the reverse complement.
AGTTTTGAAACATTACAACAGACACTAATATTTCTGTGTACACATTCAGTTCTTTAACGGTTCTCTGCAATGGGTAGCATTGAGCCCCCTGTGACAAGCTTTCAGAGGTGCTTTGGGTTTCAGTGTGTGTGGGTGTATTTCAAAGGCATGGGTTTGGCCCAGCGGTTGCAGGTTCGAGTCTTGGCCTCAGCTGTCATCTGCTGACTGTGACTGCCAGTCTACCGGAGATGTTCACCATCACCATTTTCTTCACCAGGCACACAGGAAGTTAAGGCTGGCCAGGGTTTCTTCTGCATTCCTCTACACAACGTCCTTTCAGTGACTTTCCAGGTAATCCCTACAGATTGCCAGTTTTTATTGGTTACAGACACCCCAACCCTAACCCCTAACCCTTAACCTTAATCCAAACCAAACTTCTATTTTAAAAGACACAGACTCTCTCCTGTAGCACTGTGAGGACTGCAGGCTACAAGATAGTTACTGGTTTGCTTGTGAGTGCATTGGATGACTTCACACGCCAACTGCAGTGCTCAAAAACTGAGAAGTGTGAGAAATGTATGATGAAATTGAAGGAGGAGGACACAGTGAAAGACTCTGTCGTATTTTGAGGCGCATACTAATTCATCTTTGCCGCATGTCTGTGAGTACTGATCAGGCATGTGTGACCATGAAATAACTGGTCTTCCTTGACAGCTAGCTGGCTGGATAGACAGATATTGTCATCTGTTTGATTGCTTATTGTGGAATTTTTAACCTGCAGGCGGTCCACACACCGTGGCGAGATAAAATCTCACTGCATCCTATTAACCGCAGAGAGCATTGAGTGCTGAGCTACGCCAGAGCTGCACGGGAGGTCCATTCTTCCCGGTCGATTGCTTTTCCGTCCGACGCGCTCGCAGATCGACAGGACCACAGGTGCGCGGTCGAACGAGGTGTGATCAGTAAGTGTGGATTAAGCTCTGGGTCCTGGCTTATCGCTGTGTCTCTGAGCTTTTCTGTTGCCTGTTCACCTGGAGCTGCTACTGAAGAGGAAGGAGGTTCAGGAGGTCTCACTGTGAGTGAGGAAGATCAGGGAATCTCTGCTCTCATACTATGTGGAGAGAGGGAGAGGGTTAGATTCCTCTCTCGTGGTAAAAGGAGCTCATTAGCGGTCATTCTACTCAAGGTTTACTGAGACCTAGCTGTGCTGTTAACCAGGGCTGTTGCTAGACCCCATATACTGGGTCACTTGCCCCAGCTACACTTTGCTGTGCACCAGTAATCCATCATTAAAAATTATTTATTTCTACAATTTATTATAAAATGTGAGAATAGAGATGTGGGGGCCTCCGCTACAGTAAGTGTTCTGAGTCCAGCAGCGCCCCCTACTGTTTAGGCCTCTCTGTCTCCCACACCCAGTTATTTTCTCCAGCCTGAGAGGAAACCAATGGAACTTCAACCTTCTGTGAGATCAGTGATTCTTCCAGGCTTCACAGGCCTGAAGTTAACGAAACTGTCATTAAATTCTTTAAACCTGTGCCTCCGAGTGGCCACAGCCACGAGGCTACAGCTGGCCCACCCTCACCAGAGATGGTAGGGCTCTAGGCCGGTTAAATGATTGTTACTTCACCGCTCTCTAGTGACCCCTCCTGGTTGGCGGGGCGGCTGCAGGTTCACAAACCGAACATAATCTCTGACAGCATAGGCAGTGTGCGCCTGCAGTGTGAAAAGAAGCGAGGGACCGTTGTCACGTGAGTTGGAGGAATCGCATGCCACGGTTTCCTCCTTCTGAGTTGGCAGGAGCAGGTTAACTAAAAAGTTTGGCTGTGTTCAGGGTTTAATAACAAAAAAAACTTTTCCTCTTGTTCGGTGCGGTTTCAAGGACCGCAGGCCATCTCTGTACACCCGGGCTGCGCTCATCCCGAGCCGGGTCAAAGCGATCGGTAGCATTCTCATTGAATTTTTTGGCAGCAATCTCGTCCAGCAGCGTCAGGGGTCAACCGCTTCACTCTGCCCCTAGATCCCAGCAGCTAATGCGGTGTGACAGAGATTTGCTTGTTCAGCCGTTTTATTTGCTCTCCTCTAAGTGGAAGACAGCTCGAAAAAACAGAACACAGATGGTCTATGATATTACACAAAATGGCTATGCTATTCCTTTTCACTGCTGATTACTGCTTCCATAATCAAATTCCAGTTAATTCTACATTAGCTACAGACAGCAGTGTGTCACATAATTAGTGACTGGAGTATGGTTTGACAATGAGATGTTTGTTTAAGAAATCACGGGCTTACTTTTAAAGAAGGTGACTACATTATTGCTGTAATGAAAAAGACTGAGGGGGCATGATGCAGGACTCAAAAGCCCCGTTTGCCTGTGGCTTAGGTTTCCATCTGCAAAGCAAGTGGAGGGTCAGCAGAATATAGATATTCAATCAGCAAACCCATTGAATGCATCCATTAAGCAGTCTGCAGCAATTTCCAAACATTCAGAGCTAACAATAAGAGCTCAGCAGAAATTAATGGTCCATTTTGTGTCCCTCCATTTTATGGCCATTGTGTTTTTTTTTTTTTGTTTTTTCAGAAAAGAACAGATCCAAATGGAAATATGTTTTGTTTGACTGCTCGTTTGTGGGAGGTGAGTGAGGGAAAACCTTTGAGAGTTTTTGACTTTCCACAAAGTTAAAAAAAGGGAGGGGGAAGCACACCTAATTCATCTTGGCCACAGCTCGTCACATGATCCACACAGCATGCTCCCAAGTCAAACAGTGTTAGGGAGGTAATGTAAACATTTCAGAACAAGTTCAGCATGCTCACATTTACATTTTTTTAAGAGGTGCTGGGAATAAAATCCCCCAAAATGTTTTTTTTTTCTGAATAAATTCAATACCCCCTCCATGCTTTGGTTTATCTTCTTTTATTAATATCAATATTTCACTGCACAGGATCATTTTTGTGTCTGGACCGTGACGTTGACATTAATCAAAGCAGAGATAGCGTGGGGCTGTGAGGGAATGTTAGCGTAGCCGGAGGAGAGCTGCAGCTCAGCTCAGGTTGATCTGATGGCCAGGCCGGTGATAAGACGCAGTGAGCGTGAGCGCTTACTCGAGGTAGTTGGAGAGCTCCAGGTTCTTGTAGAGCAGATAGCAGAAGTGGGAGACGGAGAAGGCGTGCATCCAGTTATGATAGGGAGGGTCTCTGTAGCCCTTCTTCACCATGAGACAGAACCTGCAGACACAGGCAGACATCATCAGCAACTACATTCACATGACATTCATCTGACCAAAACCAGCTACCAGCTACACTGGTACAACCATCATTAATTATACTGCAATTATCATTAACTATACTCACATTTCCATTAACTACACTGCAATCATACTCAAGTCTACTCACATAACCACATAACTGCACCTCTACTACCACAAAGTATACTCGCATCAGTTACACTGCCATCATAACCAACTATACTCACTCTACTATACTCACCAGTACACTCGTACTGCCACTAACTACACTCACTACAATACCAATACACTCACATTCTCACACACATCCTCACCACTACATTCATATTATCAAATCAAATCAGTTCACTTCAGAGGCACTAACCACGACACATCACAGTATTTTCCAGACTATTAGCTCCAATAGTAAAAGGAAGGTTATACATGAGAGTGTATTAATTATTAACAGAGCAATCCATCACTGCTAAATTAAATATTATGTTTTTTTTTTTACAGGGGCCCCATTACTTGTTAATTCTGCGGGCTGAATTATTGATAGGCACCATGTATTGCCAGGTAACAGGCACGTCATTAATACTTAAAGGCTAATTGCCATGTTTGAAGTTATGGCGCAAAAACAAACTCAGTTTCACCTGTTGCCAGTGGGCCCTGACCCTTACGGCTGTGGGCTTCTTAGAACATTCAGTGGCACAGATGCATGGTGCCACGGCAACTAACATTGTTCTGTGGGAGGAGTTAAAAGGGGACCTGAAAGAGTAGTCTAGCAGCTAAGGAACATGGCTGGGACCCCTGAGGCTGGTGGCCCAAGCCCAGTCTAACCACAGCAAGAACACCATTGCTGTTGGGCCCTTGAGCAAGGCCCTCAACCCCATACTGCTCCCAGGGGGGATTGGCCCTTGATTACCTGCCTGCCTAATCAACTGTAATTCGCTTTGGATAAAAGTGTCCGCTAAATGACTGTAATGTAATGTAATGTGCTTTTAGGGGGATGAGGGGCTGGACTTTTTAAGTTTGCCCTCCTTGATTTACGATTTATTATGATTTACTGTGAAAGTATTTTTTGCAGACTCTTTTCTAGTTCAATCCACTGGGGTTTCTTTTGTTTCCTTCTGTGGGAGGGGGGTGGGGGTGTTATTATGGTCATCTATGTTACAGTTTTTGTTTGTTGTCATCTTCTTTGTATGCTTTGTATGTTTAATATGTAAAATGCCCACACTGATATTGACAACATATTGTATTTTCTTGGTTTAATAAAAATGTATTCAGAAAAAAACAAAAAACAAACTCAATTTCATTTTCAGGGGGTCTCTCTATTCACGTGGTTTCTGAAGAGTATGGAGTGATAAGGTGCTGGAGCTGGAGACAGCAGATAAGGAGAAAAGAAGTAAAACAAAAGAGACTAGGAGCCGAATGTGAATGAGGTGTATCTCACCGGGCGAGGGTGTGCAGGTCGATCTTGTAAGTGTTGATGAAGCCCATGTCCTCAAACATACAAAGAATACCCTGGGAATTGAGAGGAAAGAGAGATGACATACACACACACACACACACGCACACACAAACAAATTTGTGCACAGCAAAGAATTAAATACAGGAAAGAAAGAGGGAGAGATAAAGAAAGAGGGGAGGGAGAGAAAGAGATATGGGGCAATAGAGAGTGACAGAGAGAGAGAGAGAAAGAGAGGGAGAGAAATTTTGCTACATGCAGTGGCAGAGATTGAAATCCACATGGATGGAAGTGAACATCTGTGTCTCACCATGGGCGTGCTGTCGTCGGGCAGGGACCGGGGTGTGTAGGTGAATTCGGCGAAATTGGGGTGGATCTCATCAACCGGCTCAAGCCCATTGACCAGCAGTTTGGTCACTTCCTCCTCTGACACCTGCCACAGCGCAGAGATTCATAATGAGACTAAAGCTCACAGAAAAGGGCTGTTGACAGACAGGGCGTAAACAGGGAGAAGACTGGACACAACACACAAGCAACGCTACTCAAAACTAGGCTATGCAGCTAAACTGTGGACCTGTTTTTCCCAAAAAAAAACTGGGAGAAGAAAATGTCAAAACTTAAAAGCTCAGTAATGATACTGACCACCAATAAGTAGGTATTACAAATTTTTGATTGTGTTCTCAGGTTTCATGTAGATTTAAATTATTTATGACATCTTTAAATTGTGAATCCTTCACACTTAGCTAGCTAAAGTGAAGGAAGTGCTAACTGAAATGATTACGTTGCACAGAAGACATATGGTGCAGTCCATACGCATGTCGAGAGAGGAGACAGGATGAATGCTGTGGCTTTGAGCTGTTGCGTGTGAACCGCGGTTTTACCTTCATGTGGTACATCATCATCTCGTTGGCAAGGTGACTCCTGAACTGGGCCTCATGGACCTTCTTGTACAAGAGAGACTGCAGAACAGAAGATCCAGTTACACTACACAATGACTGCCCAACCCCAACGACGTATTCAAAAGTTCAACGCAAAATCAATTGTTAATAAAACAAACGGGCAAACACAGCTGTTATGTTATTTTTTTAATATTGGCTCTGTACGTATTCTGTGGTCAGGAAACTTACATGCGCGATGCTGATTCCACAGTATATGGAGAAGGCAGTGGCCAAGTCCTCATCGAACCTGTTGAACCATGGTCCGTTGGTTTTATTGACCAGTTCAGCCACTCCGATGACCTCTGCAGAAAGAGACGGGGCCGGGGGGGGGGGGAGGGGGAGAGGAAGGAGAGGAAGATGAGGATTTACTCTGAGCTGCCACTCAGTCAACCAGAGTGACATGGTTTAAAGGAACCGTTCATCCACCCTGCACTTTTGACTTGTGGAGCTCATTTCCTCCATAGTACAGAACTGTCAGCATCGATTCCATTCACACGCTGGCGAGTGTCTCTGAGAATTTCATCTCAGCCTCCTCGCAGACGGCTTCCACCGGCATGTGCCAAGGGGCATGAAAAAGTAAGCAACTGGGAGCTGAAGTGTCCGCATTTCACCGGCAAAACTCGAATAAAACAGGCCCTCTGGAGTCACAGACACGGCTTCACCGTCTCCCGTGTTATGCCAGCATCAGCTAGACAATCTATTTAAAAACCTCACAATAAATTATTAGCATCATTAAAATGTGAGTACCAGGCAGAAATGTTAGGTAGAAACAGCGACTACAGGTGCTTTTTCCAGCAACGAAAATAAACAAAGCACAAAAACAACAGGAAAGAACAAAACGGAAATTTTTGTTCTTTTTAGAAAAGAAAGCAAAAAGATTAAAGGCTATTATAAGCTATTGTGTAAAGTGGCTGAAGGTTTGTCTCAAACAATGACACAGTCACAGATGTTCTGAGACAGACTGCTCCAGAGCACAGCAGCCATGACTGTGAAAGCACGACCCCCTCGTTCTTCACCCTAAACACTGTGACAACCAGAGAGGATTTATGCGATGACCTAGGAAAGAGAGATTAGTTTAGTAAAGTGAGTTTAGTACAGTAAGTGACAAAGGCTCTCTTATGCGTTCTTATGCTAAGTCATGCAAAGTTTTGTACATAATTAATAACAATTAAAAATCAACCCAGTGTACAACTGGTGCCCAGTGCAAACAAGCTACAACGATGGAGATATTTTGCTGTACTCAGCCTGGTAGATGCACTTTGCAGTGCTTGGAACCGGGCCATAGAATGACTGCTTAGACAAAGCTGTTTAAACAGACTGATATCAAAGTTTACACATCAGCTGTAAAGACCAACTTTTAAATATTCCACTAATAGCCTTATTATTAACTATTATCGCATGCTTGCCTTAGCAGCTGCCCTTGTCCAGGGTAACGTGCTAATCCGTAATTGAAGATATCATGTATATGACATGGCGTCTTAGAGCCATTGCTTAAGCGTTCCAGGTAAAGTGTGCCACTCAAGGGTACAACAGCAAAGATTAAATGGTACAAGACCAGCTCCCTGCCAGGTGATCATGTTGCTGCGCTATGGATTCTCCCATTAGAGTTACCCTCCTGCAATGCTCTCATTAACAACCAAACTCCTTTAAGTTACACATCAAATGGCTTTTGAACCAGTATTAAATACAATCTTGAATTCCATATATATGTACCATAGAATATTTAAAAATCCCATAGTGCATTTAAAGTCTGTTATATGCTTATAGAGCGACTTCTTTAAGCCTGTATGGCTTTGATTCACCGCATGCATTTTTTCATGGACTGTATTGTGACCGTTTTTATGCTTTAAAAGATTTAAGAATAAGTTCAATATTAAAAACTGTGAGGAGGCACAGGCCTTTGATCTGGGGGTGAGAGGTGATGAGTGACGACGTGCGTGTCCAGAGAAGGACAAGAGCGGAACCACAGTCTGCGCCGTGAGAGACAGGAGAGGCAGCGCACAATTTACCCACAAACCCCCTGTTCTCTGTGCTCACCCAAAATGGCCCTGAGTCGAGCCGTCAGCGCCCATGTTTCCGTCAGCCGCGTTTCCTACTTTGTTTCACAAGAACGCTGCGACGCCGGTGCGGTTTGTCAGCGGGGGAAAGCGGGGCGCTCCCACTGTGGACGAATGTTTATGAGATGGGCGCCCCAACGGGGAGTGGAGGGTTTGTCTTTGAGAGGTGCTGATCACGCAGAGCATTCATCAGTCTGACAGCGAGGCGAGCGCGCTCGTCTGCGTGTTCCCAGCAGGGCGAACTGTTCCGACGGCAACCCGGCGCAGCACCACTCTTTCAAGGGCGTTTGTCTCTCACATTGCGCTACAGAAGCCTGGCGTCACTGGGGTTCGTCGCTGGAGTTATGTGTGTTCACATCCAGCTGGCATTCTCACTAAGACACCTAACACATAAAAATTTCAGGAGACAGCTGGGCGATATCCAGTGAAAGCAACTCCACAGTCCACAATGGAGTACTGAGACCTTTGGAGGTTGCAGTCTGCCTGTGGCGTATCTGTGGTACTTCTGCAGTCTGCCTGTGGTGTATCTATGGTACGTCAGCAGTCTGCCTTTGGTGTATCTATGGTACATCCGCACTCTGCCTGTGGCGTTATATATGGTCTGACTGCAGTCTGCCTGTGTTGTATCTATGGTCCTTTGGCCGTCTGCTTATGGTCTATCTATGGTATGTCTGCAGTCTGTCTATGTTCTATCTATGGTATGTCAGCAGTCTGTAGTGTATCTATGGTGTGACTGCAGCCTGCCTGTGGTGTATCTATGGTCCATCTACAGTCTTCCTGTGGTGTGTCTATGGTACTCCTGCAGTCTGCCTATGTTCTATCTATGGTATGTATGCAGTTTGCCTATGGTGTATCTATGCTCCCTCTGCAGTCTGCATTTGTTATATCTATGGTCCCTCTGCAGTCTGCCTGTGGTGTGTCTATGGTCTGACTGGAGGCTGTCTGTGGTGTCTATGGTCTGTCTAGAGTCTTCCTGCGGTGTATCTATGGTCTGTCTGCAGTCCACCTGCTCTGTTCTGCAAGAGACACAGTCCTCCAGGGCTCTGGCTGTGTTTATTAGACTACAGAGCTACAGAGCTAAAAGATGGAAGGCTGTGTACACAAAGCTCAAAGAACACAAACTCTGTGCTCTTTCGTGGTAACAGCGGATGCGTCAGAGATGGCAGCCTTAGGTTACCACTGGGTATTCCAAATTCCCTAACAGAAACATGTACTGCAGTATAGTGTAAATATATCGCTGTTAAATCCACAATATAGCCCTACATAAAATATGTTGCAGCATATTACTTTTCCGTGAGCGATGTTACAAAAGGGAAATAGTTACAACCGGACATTTCTGATTAGCAGAAAAAGAAAAAATAAATGGGGATAATGAACAGAATCTCCTGAGAGAAATCAGGCTACCTGAACAAGATGGAAAAATGTGGCACAGGAGAAAAGACAGCGATACGCCGGAAACGTTGTCTTACCGTTATTCTCATCCTTTATGGGGAAGCAGAGGATGTTGCGCGTGCGGAAGCCAGTGCTGTCGTCCACGCCCCGGTAGAAGAGCGGATGCGAGTACGCGTCTTTGATGTTTAGGATCTTCCCTGTGGTGGCCACATGACCCGCAATGCCCTGATCTGCAGGGATCCGGAACTCTTTCTGTCGGGGGGGAAGAGGAGAAAATACAGAGAGAGAGAGAGAGAGAGAGAGAGAGATGAGTGCAAATATCAGTAAGAGCTGCCACAGGAGTGTCTCCCCTGCGATTCTTCAACACGCCTCAGTAACTAAGGAAGCAGACATATCCTGCTAAAAATATTCAGGTGTTTTTTTTTCTTTCTCCTTTGAAGAAATGAGAAGGACTAAAAACAGCACTGGAGTCGATAACGATAATCTGAGCAAACGTTGCCTGGTTTTGCGTCGTGCTCGTCAGCCTGAGAACAACAACAACTTTCACGGAGAGGAAGACACTTTCCTTTGGGGATGGGGGGGGGGGGCGGGGTGGGGTTAGGTGATTTTGGGGGGTGGGGGGTTTGGAGGAGCTCGAGAGGGCCATACCTCGTCATCGTTCACCACTCCTCCATCGAACACCTTGGCCACCAGCTCATGGCTCAACCTGTCCAGCAGGAACACTGAACAGCTGTGGGTGTAAGGGGTGGGGGGGGCACAGAAAGGTGTGGTTAACAAACATTTTTGTGATTCTCCCATTCTCTGCTGATTGTTCCTCTGCCTTTCACTCCTCATTTACTCTCCACTTTAAATCGATAACTATGACAGATTTAACAAACTGCTGAACGTACAATATTTAGTCGTAGCTGTGGCGTACAAGGAGTGAAATTGGCCCGGAGGTTAATTCTGACACCTGTATTTATTGATAGAGACTCCACAGAGCCAGCTTGTTTGAAGGTGATTAAAGGCTGTGTAATGTTAATGCTGTGGACCGCTGAAGGACCGAAGGACTGTTCTGGCACTCACATTTCAGCGTTGCTGAGGTTTCTGGCTTCAATAATGATCTCCTGCAGCAGCACCGAGACATCGTCTGGAGAGCAGAGAAGAATTCGGGGGAAAAAGGAGATTAAAAACTGGCATTCTGAATTAATAAAATGTGATACAAAAGGACAAAGAAGCTGGCAGAGGTAGGGAGGAGAGAAAACAAAGGCTTACGTACCCAAGTGTGTGAAGAGGTTTTTGGCAACCTGCAGCAGCGCCTAGACAAACACAAACAAACACGAGTGGTGTTTGGCATTTCGATATTTGGGGGTGAAAAAAATGGTCCTTGAGGACAGCGCGGTCTTCCCTAAACCCCCCATCCTCCACCTGTCAGTCCAACAGCGCATACTGGCACAGGTTCCTGCTGGGGTAACCCTGGCAACAAGGCCCGCTATGGATACGGCGGCCATTTGAGAAGCACGGCCTCGAGAACAGCCGCGCGTCCTTGGAAAGGGTCGAGGAGGACAGAGGAGATCGGCCTGTTCCTGCCGGCTCTTTGTGGCCCACGTCTAATTTCACTGCCTCACACCCCTCATGCAGGCCTCAGTCCATCTCAATATCTGTCATAAAAAATATGCGAGATCGTCTGAATAACCAGCACTGTGCAAAGGAATGTGAAGTGCGCAAAACTGTATCCCCTGACAACGGGATAAAAAACAAATTCTGTGAAGTGGAAGCTGAGAGGCACTCAGTGAATCTCTGAGGAGGGGGGGTGGTTCTGTCAGCACTCTGGCAACCCCACACCCAGCTCCTTTCCCCGGCTCCCCTTTTGACCTCATATCTCAGTGCACAGTGTTTGCAAGCGCCTTTATCCATGGAAAACACACACCACCTCTGTGTCAATAATTGAATATAATGTGTGTGCACTCAGAAGGAGGGCTGCTTAAGCATGTTCTCCTGGTTAAACAGTAATGTCTCCCCCTTTCTGTCCCTTGCTGTTGCTGTGTTTCTCCCTTTGCCGTGTCCATCACTCCCTATGAGTGGCGGTTTTCATTGTTCTCAGGTGCTTACAGGAGACGTGGGACCTGAGAGAGAATCTACAGCAGCCAATTAAGTGTAAGACTACTCAAGACATTGACTTGGAAGAGCTCTCATTTGCAAGTTTGAGTCTGGTGACTGTTGAGACCAGGTTCACTCTGGAGAGCACAGTGGGTTTTCTCCCTTCTTCCTTCTTCCTCTCTCTTTCTTTCATTTATTCTCCCTCTTTTCACGCCCCCCAAGAGACTTTCATTGGAGGCTGCTGCTTTCTCATAAATGACTTTTTCAGACTAACACTTCTGTTATTCTGAGTCTGCTGAGGGTCTCTGTGTCACACCCCCTACTTGATCCTGTTCTCTTCGGCTCATTTCAGCTGCAAGCGCGAGAGCGTGAAGGTCCACGTGTTCTCCTGACACACCTACACCATTCTTGAACTTTCCGCGACCAGGAGGGGATCGCAGTGAAACGCGACCTGCTTACCTGGCACTCAAACTTGAGTTTCTGTTCCTTTTGGAAGGCCAGCGTGCTGGTCAGCACTGTGGAGGTGTAGCAGAAGCAGTGCTGGATCTTGCGTTCGTCTGCCTCGGTATACCTGTGGGAGAAAAGAAGCAGACAGCGAGGGAGAGGGGGGGAGAGACAGAGAGCGTTAAGGATGGAAAAGTGAACCAAGCTCTATCTCTCTCTCTCACACACACACATACACGCTCAAGAAAAACACAGAGAGCGCACTCTCTGTCTCTCTCTCTCTCTCCCTTTCGCGGCCGCGTTCCCGCGTTGGCGTCACAGCAGGGGCCCAGATGGGAGTGAAGTGCGTCAGCGCACCCCAGACGCACAACACTGCGCCTCTGTGTGGTCCTGACCAGGGCAGGCGAAACCCAAAAGCTCCAGGAGAGGGAGATGGTTTTCCCAAGCACCGCGCTGGCGTCAGGAATGCGTCACATCGCACTGGGCTTGGCAAAGAGGTCGGGGTGGGGGGGGGGGGGCGTGAGGGGGTTGGAGGGCCTGCTTCTCATCCACACCCACCCCTTTGAGACCAATGGGCTTTCAAGAGGTGAGGTTCTCCTCAAATAACACCAGCTACATTCATATGCCTGACAGATGTCCTCATACTGTCAACTTTATATTTCTACCGCGAGCAGTTCAGTAAGCCCTTTAATTCAGCTTAGTGGAGGATTTCACTGGGGCAAAGCAGGTGAGATTTAAGAACGAGAAAAACCGAAACAGCGAAAAAAAAACGCAACTCAACTCTAGCACTCCATCCACGGTCCAGGCGCACTCCATTCCAGCACCGCTACTCCACACAGCCCACGATAAAGTTCTGGCCAATCTCTCCAAACCAGAATTTCACTGAGGAGACTGAGGCTAGGACCCGATCAAACACACTTAGGCCGGGATTGTTCGCAGCTTTGGCTTCAAAATTAAATGGAAATATTCATTTTTAACTTCACCAACACGGTTTGGTGAGTAAGTAAATAAGAAAATGAACTCGCCAAACTGTTCTTGTAAAGAAAAAGCATAATACTCTTTTTCAATTGTGAATAAAAGTATGAATGTTCATTCGATCTCGGCCTTACTCTCTTCAAGGAAATATGCAATTCAATCAAATCAGGCTTTGCATTACAGCATAGGTGCCTTTCTGTATTTCCTGTTTTGCTGGAGACAACCGATTCTGAATGTATTTAATTCTTGAAAAAGTTCTTGTTATTGGGTTCTGGTTAAAGTATCATGGAAGCATCAGAGAGGAATAGTCTGATGATTCTAGATTGAGCAAATAAATAATAAATTAAAAAAGCTGTCCTTAACCTTTATTTAAAAGGGCAGTGTTTGTTCTTTCCTCACAGTCACAGAGAGTTCTGCATACACCAAAATAATTTTGTTCAAAATCAGTTTATGAAGGAAAAACAAAAGTTTTGGACAACTTCTGCTTGAAACCCAGCCACCAACTCCCAAATACCCTCCTCTAATGAGGACAAAAACACACACACCAAACTGGACATGATTTAAATATGCCAACAAACACGAACATGCAACGGTTCACCGAGCAACACTAATATTCGCTCTGGCAAAGGGCGGCCATTTTGTTTCACATCACTAGCCACACCCTTACCCAAGGGGGCTGTTGAGTGTGTATGTGGGTGTGCGTGGGTGTGTGGGGGCAATCTGGAACACGCCCTTGAGGGAGGGAGGACGACGACACGCGAGCTCCGGCGTGAGGAACTGTGTCTCGAGCGTTTGAGAGCGGCAGCGAATATCTTCAGAGATGCTGCCTTGAGGCTCCCCCTCAGGGACCTTGAACAAATGTTTACTCTCGCACCTCCTTGTTAATACAGTGAGCCCTTGAGGTGACTGTCTGGAGGAGGAGAACTGATTCAATAACATCGCGCTTGTTCTTTTTTATTAGCTCTGTTCTCCCTCGCCGCTCTGTCTTTGCTACCCTGTTTCAACAAGACAAAAAAAAAAAAAAAAAAAAACTAACTTATAATATATGAACTCCTGGTTCATCTTCAGTATTTCCAAGCCTTTAAAAATGGGACCATCTTTCGACATTGCTTCCTTATCGCCTGAAGTAGCAGGACTGGCAGAAGTCCCGTGGGCCGGAGGTATTTTTAATGGAGCCAATTTTACTTCAATATTGGAAGAGGCCTGCCAACATCGGGATCATATATCTCAGATCTGTCAGTGAACACCACTACAGAGATCCTGCGTCCTAGAGCTGTCACTAACTCCCACATACGGCGGAGTATTATTCTGTCACACATAGGCCTTATCCAGCAGCCTGATCTATCCTCTGAAATAACGAAATGACATGGAGATTGTGTGCGGTTATACACTAAAGATCAGCTGTAAGTAAAAACATATGGTTTAAAGCTCTTTATTTTACAAAAAAAGAGGGGTTGAAATGTTTAGCTATCCCGGAGCCAAAATGACAACAGAAAGTCAGCCTGAAAATCAGTCTAGTCACAATTGTTTAAACAGAAATCCATTTTTTTCCACATGCTTGAAACGCTTGCCTGATGGATACTCAGAAAGTAGACTTCAGAAAAATGGCTCGGCACCTAATCTTACCAAGCCAAGCCTGCTTTTTATAGAGATGCTGCAAGCGTCACAGTAAATACTAAAAGTTGAGCCCCTTGAAACACCATTGTCATACTGCAATATAGAGCCATTTCACACTATTACAGCCCTGTCCTGCCAAACACTCTTGTGTTTTTACAAAGAAAGCCAACCAGCACAGCTGGGGCAATGAAACCCCAGTGCATTGTGGGTATACTGTCACATAGAAAAATACTGCTTTCAAATGAACCTGTGTTTCTGAGAGATAACTAATCTGAGTCTGAGAAAAGGATGTGCGAATGCCCCTTGTCCCCAGCGTTAAGGCTCAGTGGAGCAGATAACCACTCCAGTCCATTCACACAACAGCAGTCACAATGGAGGGGCGCCGTACAAAAGATTTCTGCTTTTGATTGGGAGACGCCTGCCCTGTTGGGGGAAAGAAAAAAAAAGGTTTTCTTGAGTAGCCTCCCTCCCTCCCCCGCCTCTCTCCTGCGGCATGTGCTCGGAGCTCTTATAGATGATGTTGAGCGCGCTCTGGCGTGCTGGCGTACAGGAAGTGATCGCAGCCACAGCGTCGATGAAGTGGACCGTGAAACCCGCTCGCAAGCTTCCATGTGCATGCTAAGAACGGCCAGCCAAAGCAGACCGGCAGCACGAGGCCAGTGGCTCTCTGCGCTAACGCTGCCAGGCTAAGGTGATTTACCTGCGGGGGCTCACGGTCCCCCCCCCCCCCCCCATCCAGGCCAGGAGAAGACTGAACGCATAGAGTAGTGCAGCCACATGCACATGGAACCCTGACAGCCCGCTAAGCCCAGGGAACACACGGAGAATAGGAAGCAAGGCATCATGGGTAGCTGACACATTAAGCTAAGGATTTATAGTGTCTATAAGGCCTATTTGCTAGAGTTTGGACATAGTGATGTGGCAATAATGACTGTGCTTCCACCGTTAGTGATTTATGAGTTCAGGGGCATCATGAGGGCAGTGACTCTCCAGCTTTGCTGCCAGTGCATCAGCTTTTATCCTGTCTGGAACGAATGGCTTTACAGCTGAGGTAAATACAGTGAAACATAAAAACGTATGGATGGAAAGAGAGGAAGAGCAGAGCTGTGCTGACGGCCTGTAAAAGAAAAACAGTGCAAAAGCAGGCCTGGGCAATGTCAGCAACCACTTAACTTTAATTCGTCTCCCCTATGGTATTTTCTGATCTATATCTTTGTCTCCTCTTGGCTTGCCAAGCATTGCAAAGGTACTGTTTTGACATCCAAGAGTTTTTTTTTTTATTGTGGTCTCCACTCAACACCATATTGGGTGACAAATAACCATAACCTTATATAGTGTGTCTCTGTTGTGTGTCTCATCCAGACTCTGTGGTTTCCTCAAAAGCGTGTTTCTGTGTGCAGGCATGCGTAAATCTGCTTATACTTGCGCTGAAGTGAGAAATGTGAAAATGCTGGGTAGCGTAACTGACCGACAGGGTGAGAATTACGGAACGCAGGGCGGGGTTGGGGAGGGTCGGGTGGGGGTTTGAAACGGGGATAAAACTCACCTCTGCCCCCCTTTCTTGTTGAAGGTGCACGCCAGCGCCACCACCTGCGAGGTGGCCCTGCTAACCACCGGTACGCACAGCATCGACTGCGCCTCAAATCCCAGCATGCTGTTCAGCTGACGGTGTTCTTCCTGTCACAGGAGAAAAAAAGGGAGAGAGAGAGGCAGCACTTTTTCATTTTCTAATTTCATCGCACAGAAAAGACATAAAGAGAAGTGAAACCTGTCACTTCATTCTACCTGAGCAAAGGAAACTAGAGGCCTCTGTTTGGTCTCCTCCGCTTCTCAACCAGTCAATATCCTCTCTTTCTCTTCCCCTGTTGCCTTAGAGCCGCATATATTCCTGCTCTGAGCACTTGCTCCAAGCGATTTCTAACTGAGTGAGGCGTGGAACGCAGTTACACCAGCTTCCCGTGACTTCACCCGTGTAAAATTTTTACCAAGTTACAGCTCCCTTGTCATAGGTTTAATAGTTTTCAGGCAGTGGCCTAGGTCCAATAAGGAAAGCTCATCTCTGAGAAAGGGGCGTGGCCGAATAAAACACTCTGAATGTGATTGGCCTGCTCTGTCCTTCTGGGTCTAATTATAACCAATAATATGAGGCCTTTTTTCTTTTCACAGCACTGTGTTTACCTCGGTGAAAAACAACAGGGAGCTAGCGACTCTGCCGCTCTCTAATGGGCTTCACTAATGTGGATAATGACTGGGCTTCCAAATCTACTCAACAGCAGCTGTGTGTGAAAACACTTGACGTCCTCTATTAATGACCAATTAGGGGGAACAGCCCAGCACAGCTGGGCGGAAACGTCTGGCAGATGAACAAGTTTGGCCTGCTATCCGAGCAGCTACTTTTTTTGTGAATCGTTTTTATTACTTTAAAAAAAAAATTTACAGACTATTTAGCACATAAAGAACAAGAGAGGGGGAGTTGAAAAGTTCACAGTGCAGTTATGCTGTACACTTCACCAACTCTGTTGACCAGTATGTGTCACAACTCGCACTATTGACTGGTTTGCTAGCTTATTAAACAGGCTAACCAAAGATTGGGAAGTCATTTATCTAATTCCTCTTTACAACCTGATTGATTAAAGTTCAGTTCAATTTTGAGAATAAACACAGTCCTTCTCAGGACAGAGAAGAGAGAGAGAGAGAGAGAGAGAGAGAGAGATGTCGCTGCAGTGTATAGCCAGTTCTCTCCTCTTTGCACTTTGTCCACCAAACCCTTTGAACCACAAAATGGGGGAAAACCTTTCAAACCCAGGCGGTTTGCAGCATTTGTTGGCGGTTTGCTGGAAAACCACTGGTCGCGGTGACCACTGCACGGTCTGGACTGGAATTCAGACCACGGGGAGCATCTCTGCACCAGCCAGGGGCGCTTCACTCACCGGACTGACATCCTCCAGAGTGATCGACTTCTTCTTCTCCACCACTTTCCCAAAACGACCGAACATCAGCTGTTGAAGGAAACACAGACCAGTCAGAGTGCCACATTAATCGTTTTATCTGACCACTTTGACAGAGTCCAGTTATGCTCCTTTTCCCGCCTCTGCGGACAGTCTGTCCGTGTGTCTCCTGCGCTTCTCCTTTGCTCCTTTCCACCCTCCCCTGTCCACCTAAAACTCTCCTCCATATGGAGTTTGTGGTCTGACAGCGGTCTGCTCTGACAGAGACAGACAAATTATAAAACCGCCCGCCTAAACCTCGGGCAAGAGCAAGGACCTCTGGGAAAAACCAAAGTAGACCGCAGAGCATTCAATGTTCTGGTCCAGCCTGGTGTTGTTTAGGGATGGACAAAAAAAAAAAAAATGGACAACTACAGGAGAACATCACTGTGACATTAATGGAACTGAGACTGGCCAGAGTGAGCAAGGGCGGCTTCAGGTAGGTTTGTCAAGTTCTGTTTCCGTGGCAACTGCCAAGCAGAAAAACTGGGAGCTGACTTGACGGAGAGCCTCTAGCTGGCTCATCCTAACGTCCTCGCACTCAGAAACATACTGTCTCCGCTGATTGTTTGTGTGGAGTTGCATTTATAGTGCTGGATTAGCAGAAAAAAAAAAAAAACAGAAAACAACAGTTCCTCCAACCAGCTGTAATTGATGACTTGCTCAGATAGCAATGCCGGGAATGACAAACAAGCAAAGAAAAGTCTCGCCTTGCACTGGGCGTAAGCAAAGGGGGAGATTTCGATGTCATGGAGGTCATGTTGTTTGTCTTGCTATTGCTGAGGATATTCCCTATACACTTCAGAGAAGCATTACTTCTCATTAATAGCAGGCAACTGTCAGAAAGAGTGCAGTCAATGTTTTATTTGGCCCCCGAAATAAGGAGTGTCATCTCTTTTCGTTCCCCAGTCTGTGGTGGACGCTTGCGAAAGAACTCACTGGAAAGCTGATCTCTTCCTCCAGGACCTTATCTCCAACAACCTAAGGAAAAATAAAACAAAACAATTCAGTGTTTATATACATATTTGTTTGTGTGTATGTGTGTGTGTGTGTGTGGGTGTGTTTGTATGCATGTGCGTGTGTGTGTGTGAGATTGCAGGTATATGAAAATGTATGTGTGTTGGCACAATAAAACAATAAACAGAGAGAGTATGAGTTTGTGTATATATGTCCAAGTAACAGGACTAAGTCACATATATATTCAGAGCCATGATTTTTCAATGCAAATGGTATCAATAAAAGTTATATGAAAAGTAATTTTGTTAGGAGTATTGGTGAAAATAGATGGCTTTTTTCAAAAAAAGAAAAAAAAAGTAATTAATCTACATGAATCTACTGTTATCATGAGAGAAAAGTATATGACCCAGGTCTGGTGTGCGTGTGTGTGCATGTGTGAGTGTGTGTGCGTATCACAGATGCCAGGGGTGCAGAAAGTGTGTAATCTGTTCAGACACAGTACCTGGCAGAAGAGCTGGTGATTGTCCTCTGATACCAGCAGCAGGCAGCAGCACAGAGACTGAGTTTCCTGCTGTAACTGTGGAGAGAAGGCAAGGCCCAGTCAGTGTGCCCATCCTGACCCTTTACAACAGCACAGTCAGTCAGTCTCCCTTCATACCCACAAATCTTTGCAACTGCACAACCAGTTAATCACTTCCCTTGATACCCACACCCCATTTTAACAGGAGATATAGTCTCCCCTGCCAACATACACACACACACACACACACAAACACACACACATTATTGTGGCTTGTGAGACAGGGCAACGATGCCAGGCACCTGCTTTTGTCACAGTAAGAATTGTCAAGAACACTTAACATCAAGCTGGTTCACACAGCTCTGAGTCATGGCTGCAGAAGTGGGGAGGGGGCCGCCAGCTCTCAAAGCTAGCCAATCAAACGTAAAGTGAGTTTTCATACAGCAGACACACACACTGGTGGATGAGTGGAGTGGCGATTCAAAGACTTTCTCAGCAAAAGCCGTGAGATACCACGCTACGAGCACTGAAACCTTCCGTATTTTAAATCCCAAACAATAGGGAATTAACGGCTTAAACAGTAAACCGGTATGCTGACAGGGGGGAAAAAACTCTATATAAATATGTTTTGAATGGTGACTTGGATTGGATTGTGCTCTAAGCCGGTTTTAGAGAGACAATGCGATACAAAGTGAATAAACATGTGAAAGATGAAACGTCTGAAATGAATTTATTGTTTTCTGCTTGAATTTGTCAAAGGATTTGAGCCATGCTACGGCTCAGCACCAACTGAAAAAAATCTCATTACTGTTTGCATACATTACACATAATCAGCTATAGTGTAGAGTAGAGTAGCACTGTAAGCAGATGTGAAGAGTGAAAGAGACTAACAGCAATTTCCTTAGTATTGCTTGTCAAGCTATAGATAAAATAGCTTGTGGATAAAATGCTTAATGGGATGTTGGTGGTTCAAGCCCCAGTGTAGCCACAGTAAGGTCAGTGCAGCCATTGGGCCCTTGAGTATATTGGTCTTGGATGGGACTGGCCCCTAATCATACTATTCACTCTGGATAAGAGTGTCAGTTAAATAACTGAAAATAACTGCCTTTATTGTTGTCAAGACAACACTACCTTTGGAATGCGGTCTATTCATTCTAAAATAGAATATTGTATGCCCTTAAAATATTTAAAGTCGGTTTGAATTTAACTGTACATGGAGACAGAGTATGTTCGTATTCCTAGGTCCCTGCCCCTGTTTTGGGGACTTAAACATCTGGTGTGTGTGTGTGCGCGTGCGCGTGTGTGTGTCTCAAACATCTGGTGTATGCATCTGTGTGTATGAATATGAGCGTGTGTGTATGTGTTCGTGTGTGCCTGTGTGTATTTGTGTGTGTGTGTTTGCATTTGTGTGTGTGTGTGTGTGTGTGTATGTGTTTGTGCCTGTGTGTGTTTTTGTGTGTGTGTTTGTGTCTGTGTGTGTATTTGTATTTGTGCCTGTGTGTGTGTGTGTGTTTGTGCCTGTGTGTGTGTGTATGTGTATGTGTGTGTGTTTGTGCCTGTGTGTGTGTGTGTGTTTGTGTGTGTGTGTGTGTGTGTTTGTGCCTGTGTGTGTGTGTGTGTGTGTGTGTGTGTGTATGTGTTTGTGCCTGTGTATGTGTGTGTTTGTGCCTGTGTGTGTGTGTGTGTTTGTTTGTGTGCCTGTTTGTGTTTGTGCCTGTGTGTGTGTGTGTGTGTGTGTGTGTTTGTGCCTGTGTGTGTGTGTGTGTGTTTGTGTGTGTGCTTGTGTGTATTTGTGTGTGTGTTTGTGTCTGTGTGTGTATTTGTATTTGTGCCTGTGTGTGTGTGTGTTTGTGCCTGTGTGTGTGTGTGTGTGTTTGTGCTTGTGCCTGTGTGTGTGTATGTGTTTGTGGTTGTGCCTGTGTGTGTGTGTGTGTGTGTGTGTGTGTTTGTGCTGTGTGTGTGTGTGTGTATGTGTTTGTGTTTGTGCCTGTGTTTGTGCCTGTGTGTGTGTGTGTGTGTGTGTGTGTGTGTTTGTATGTGTGCCTGTGTGCATTTAGAAGTCTAAAGAGACCGCAGGGGGACCAGGGGGACACAGAGAGGGCTTCAGCAGAGCCTGTGAGAAGGACACTGTCTAAACACTGATAAGGCTAATATGCTAATACTGCCGGCATGGCTCCTGCCCTCCCGGAATACTAATCAGGCGCTGTGACAGACCCCTGTCTGCTGTCAAAAGATTGATTCTTTCATTTCCTTCAGGAAAACAGGAGACGGGCGATGGGGTGCTCAGATCAGCATGCAATCTGTCCCATCATCAGGGCATAATGGAGCAGATCAGCCCATCGTCCTCTGGGTGTGAATACCAAAAAATACAACAGCGCACCCTTTTACAACCCCCGGTGTCAACAAACAAAACAGATCTGCTCTATTATTCCAATATCAGTAACAAAACAAGATGGATGTCCTTGTGGCTGCCTGTCTGATGTGTAGCCAGAGGGGTTGCAGGTTCCATTCCTAGATTTGACACTGCTGTGCCACTCATGAGAAGGGTCCGACTTGAATTACATTCTCAAAACAGTTTTTTATTGGACACTTTCAGCCAAAGTTACTCCCAGTTGATTCCAGTAAGCAGGGGTCTTTCCCCTTAGGAGCAGTTTGGAGTTAAGGGCCTTTCTCAAGTGCCTTAACACTGATAGATTCAGTAATTTATATTAAAACGATGCAAAAAGGAAGCAGTGTAAGTCACTCTGAATATGCATCTGCCGAATAAATACATGCATAATTAAAAGGGTGAGAGTGTACTTTCTACGGACTCCAATACCCCTACAGTGGCGCTTCCAGGTCTCAAAGACAGGCGGCCAATTTTGCGTTTTGACAGCTGCACGGGCCCCAGAAGTGTCCACTGACAGCCCGCTGGACCTGCAAAGTGCCCCGGCACCTGTTAGTGATTACTGCTCTCAACTGCCTCCTGCAGCTTCCGCAGCACCCTGAGGAGGCTCGTGCTTCATGGCCACTGAGCTTAGGACGAACGGAGGGACAGAAATGCGTCACTTCTCTCAGCTGCGTCCCTCCAAACACCCTTCCCTCACCCTCCATCTCTTCCTCATGGCTGAAGCATCATGCTTGACCCAAATCAGATAACTGCCTTAGTCACCGACAGCCTGCTCCTTCACAATAAAGTCTGTTTAACCGCGTTCTGCGCAGGCTTCGGA
The DNA here is from genome assembly GCA_022829145.1 of Albula goreensis. Lineage (NCBI taxonomy): Eukaryota > Metazoa > Chordata > Actinopteri > Albuliformes > Albulidae > Albula > Albula goreensis. The sequence continues at coordinate 35,213,491 of CM040751.1, read as the reverse complement.
GACCGCCGTCTGTTCAGTATTCTGGACGTTTTCCGGGTAGCCAGTACAGCACAAAGCCATCCATCCATGTGGAAGTTTCCGTACTTAAGAAGAATGGCAATGCGGATCGTTTCAAATCTTCTCTGGAACTTTGAAGGTAAAGCCCTCAGGATTTACATGTACCGTAGACACACCGAGCGGTGAGCACAAAGTGAAGTCAGCGGCAGGAGAAAAAATCTCTCACCTTGGAGAGTCAATCAGGCGTTATCCGCTATTTTACATGTTACATGATCCCTTTCATCCTTACAAAGGGAGGGACCCACCAACAGAACTCACCCATCAAAGTGAAGAAGGGCAGCCATTTTGGTGAAGAATGCTAATGATTAACACACTGGGGTGTAGAAGGAGGGATTTACCATGCCAGATAAAGAGGGGGATGATTAGAAATCCAGACTGAGAGACATTTTGGATTTTGGAGCTTGACCAGCAAGTCAGTCAAACATCTTATTCAATAGCAGGCATTTCCTACAGCACAAAAGCACAGCCTCTTACTCTCATATTTATGGACTGGGTTTCCATTGCATCCAGAGAGAATAGCACCCCCTACTGGCTCCACAAAAACTCTTTCAACACTCAGAGGTTTCTCCCCATACAAAAACTAGCCAGGCCCACTCAGACTAGGAATGTCAAACTAGTTGGCGTTTCGAAATGGCTACAGGGTGACATGGCTGCTGGGCTGCTAAATGACTATCACAGCAACAGCTCAACAAAAACATCGATGAAAGTCAAACCATCTGAGCTGTTTAAGCACACACGATGCCAGGATCTTCGCTCAGCCTCGGGCCCTAATCAGGAGAAGTGTGACACACTGTACACACACACACACACACACACACACAGCTGATAGCACAGAATTATCATGCACACATGAGAAAGCACTAATTGCAGAGAGAACGACAGCATGATGGAGAAAAGCGGCCCCACGCTTTCTCTCGCTGCAGCGCCTGTCACTGTCGCTGTCTGCTCACGTACCTTTCAGAGTGCTCTGCGGCTCGCCCATGTTTAAAATTCACATAACAAGTGGGGCTGCTGCCGGAGAGTTTCTTCTTTTTCTACCTTTCCCTCCTCTGTTACAGAAAGCATGCAGAATGTGGAGTGACAGTGTCAGATTACACGGAGGAATCAAACCGACGTGGCGACTCTGAGCCTCCATAACGAAGAGTGACTGAAGCGAGTCACATTCCCAAACACCGCCGGCTTCAGCCCTTCACTGCGGGGTTTCCTCTGAAGTTCCTCCACATTTCCTCTTTACTCCTCTTACATCTGGTGGATCAGCGGAGCAGGGGCATAACTACACACGCCACCGAGCAGAGTCACAAAAAAGAAAGTGAACTGCCTAAATCGTCGACTTCATGAAGTATTTGTATTTAAGGCATAGACCTCAGACACTGTGATTTACAGAGAGTTCGTGGATGGCAAAGAACTGCATTTGGCGAGGAGGGGGAAACTGTGTGTGGTACAGATTTAAAAATGGCCTCTGTCTGATTTATAGATTTCATGGACAGCCTTTGTTTTCAGAATTATATTGATCGTTATATTGATCATTTGCCTGTCAGACGGCTTATGTAGGACTTACTGACTAACAGCGCTGAGTTACATCATGGCAGCTGGCTACTTAATTTTCCACCCCGTGGGGCTCTTGGGTTGAAGGGTGGGGGGAGGGTCCACCTCTGTGTATTTAAGGGGATCCCAAGGAATAAAACATTTATGTAAATAAGCAAACGCTGAGGGAAAGACGACTCTCCACTTTGATCTCTCAGACTCTGCAGGAAGAGGCTGCTGGTTTAACTGCGTGTCCACATCAATATGTTGATGGCTTTGTCGATGAGTTTATAATGGTCATGAAGTCTGATTAAAGGAGAGAGGATGTCCATATTCTTAAATAGGGCACAAATTAAGACTGAGTCGCTGCACTCCACATCTACTGCTTGCACAGTGATTAGATGCATATGATTAAAAATGACTTTCAGCTTCTGTAATGTAATACAATCAATGAGTGTTCAAGATGACAAATTTATCCGTTAAGCGCAGGGTCATATCGTCCTTTGCCACTGTTCATTTTGAAGATATTATTGGTCATGAGGGCCTAATGTATTACCATTCTAAAAATAAACAAACAAACAAACAAACAAAACACATTTATTTTTTGTCATACAAAATTACAATTTTACCCTATGGGTCCCAGGATTATACCAATAAGAAGCTATATTAAGCCTCATATTGGATGGAGCTACAATCAGGTGCCAATCACTTACACCAATCAAAAGGTTTTTTGTTGCCAAAGAAAAACCAAATGATTGGTCTAAATCAGTGGAAGAGATTTCAAATGGTAAATGTTTTAACTGGTGGAATCTCCATAGTCTTCCATTCATGTTGCCATGAGTCTTGCTTCATGAGAGCAAATCTTGAATTTCATTGTCACTTTTGCTTGCAAAGGCATTTCTGTAGGTTAAGAAATTTAATGAGTAACCTTCATTTTTAGGGAAAAAAAATAAAGCTTTCAGAAATAATGGACTATGAAGAGCTGTGTCTTCTTTTTGATGAGTGCAATAATAATGTTTTTGAAAGCCAGAACAAGCATTCAGCAGCTGAAAGGACAACAGAAATAACAGTCAGCTTTGCAGCATTTTAAATTCATATCAAACAAAGAGTCTTTTCGCAATCATCACTTCCATTTATCCAAAGGTGTCGCAATGCATGATGGGAAAGAGTGCAATTTAATATTCACCCTGGGCCCGATTGCTCTCGGCGCGTTAAAAAGCCTGTGTGAAAAAATGGCACAGAACAAACCATACATGCGTCACGCTGTGGCGTAGCAAAGCCTACCTGGCAAGACGTCTGCTCACGCCCCCCTCCATAAAATTTCAGAGCCCTGTCAATCTGAGGCCGACCGGGACTGTCAAGTGTTTTGTTTAGTCAAGCCCTTCAAACGAATCAGAAAGGCTGATACCAGAACAATGGATCCGCCTCATGTGTCGATGTTTTGGTATTCGCAAACGAAAGCTTATTCTCCTCTCCTGTCATCTGTCTGGAAATAATAAAATTTTGATAAGCATCTGCGAAAAGTAAAACTCAGTAACATAATCGATTTTTTTTTTAAATGATGTAAAACGCACAGGTTCCAAAACAACCTAAGCTGCTCTCTGTTGGGATAAGTGTACAATAACAGTGAGTGTAGAACAATAACAGAGAGTGTAATTTCTTCTGAGTTTTTCACATCTGGTCACGCAGCTCGGCAGGGTGGAGGTGGGGGTGTGGCTCTGGTTCACCGGGGGGGAGAGGGGGGTGATGGGCAGGGGGGGTTGGTGAGGGATCGGGGACAGGGCTCCAGACAGCTGGGCGCAGCATGGAGACCATTAGCAGGTGCCGGGTGCCGCGCTGTGGGACTGCCAGCTCTGCTCCACCCCCTGTCACTCTGTCCGTCCAATCGGACGATGGATTTGTGACGAGGTGAGCAGAGCAGCGGACGGTGCAGGTGTCGGGCGCTGTGTTCTGTTCTCTCCACCCTGCCATCCCATACACACACACACACACACGCACATACACACACACACACACGTACATACACACACGCACACACACACACACACACATGCACATACACACACACACACACACACACACACACACAAACACACACACATATGCACACACACTTCTTTCCCTATTTCTGCACTCTTTGTGTAGCGTGAGAGGGCCAGCAGAGAGAGGGCAATCGATGGGATGAGGAAGGAGACAAAAGAGGGGAGAGAGGTAGAGGAGAGGAGAGGGAGGGAGGGGAGGGGAGGGAGGGAGGGAGGGACAGGAGAGAGACGGATAGTGGAAAGAGAGTGACAGAGGGTCAGGGGCACAGATGTTTGGCACCTCGCTGTGAGACATGAAGCAACACTATCAGGACCGTTTAACTGGGATGCCAAGGACAAAGCTGAGCTACGACAGTCGCACTGAGTGCAGTTTAACACCAGGGTCCACATCAAATTATCCTCACATGTACTTTCAGTGATCCAGTACCTACATGCATGAGAGGCAATCTGTACCATATTACAAAATCCAGGAATCAAACCTGCAACTTCCAGCCCGTGTCACATTAACACAGACCAGCCTCGACATATGGTTTCCGACTGCTTCTCTTCCTCACCATTTTCGGAGGTTGGTTCAGTCAGTGAAAACGGCACATCGAAGCTCTACGCATGGTTCCTGCACGATTCTTTTGCGCATGTGAATGAAGAGCCAGACTCATTCACTGGGATTGGTATTCCTCCATTCAGGTAGGTAATAAAGAGTTCAGGTACGCTGACGTTTACACCCCAACAGAAATAGAATATACCACATTACATTTACATATGGACAGGCCACATGATTTATTGGCTGGAGAAAGTAGGTCTGGTCAAGGGAATACTGTACTCAGGTCAGTGCTTAATGTAAGCACCCTTTATATATATGTTTTTTTATTGGATTTCTCAATTAAAAGAAGAAGCATGAAATGGAGAATGGGGTTGAGGTAACTGCCTACCTTGAAGATATAACTTTGAAACATCAATTCAACACAGCCTTGACAGCAACAGTGAATGGGAACTATTCTTATGCTGTGCCCACTTATCCACTCAGGGTAAAAAAAATAAATAAATAAAAATAAGAGGAAAAAAAAGCTCCAGTTTGTTGATACTTTCATGAATGAGCAAAAGAAAAACCGATCAATTGTTAGATACAACCTGTATCTGGCAGGGACAGTGCGCTGTCATTAGCCTGGAGCATGCTCACAATAGACTGACTCAGCTCTCATTTGTATGGAGGAGAAGAAGGCCCGTTTCTCAGTGAGGTAGCCTTGACTCCACACAATGAGTCTGCTTTGCCCCCTTCAATTCATTCCCTTATCTACAGGCTAAGCTTAAATGAAAAAAAAAAAAAAAAATTAAAAAGAAAAGCGTCCTTCACTTAAGGCCTTAATTTAAAATCTTTATCCAGATTGCCAGAGTACATTAACACACAGTATAGACAGCTTTACTTCAGTTTCCCAAAAAAGCCATTGTACAATGCCATTACATTGATTAAGACCGAGGCACTCCTGGACCGTGCCGCATCACGTATTGTAATGAAATACAAAGCTTGTCACAGGGACACTTTTCTGACGGCTCCGGTGACTTAGCTGCCATTGTTCATTTGTTCTGCTGCAGCCTCTCGAATCAACCTGTTCTGGGCAGCCAATCGACTCCCGGTCCACAATATGCTCGGTTGAGTGTTTAAAATGATGTTGACACACACACGAAAAAAACCCTCTCCATGTCGTCTCAAGTGCGGCCTCATGGCACTTAAAAACATGAACAGTGATTCATGTTTTACATGAGTCCAGACCTCCGTCACCACCTCTTAAAAAAGGTCACTTACAGGTACTTTGCTTCAAATCAGCAAACACGCTAGATTAAACCACATCGGTGTGAGGATTGTGTCAATATTGCGTAAGGTATGAGGGGAACGCTTATTGATTAACTCCAGAGATGGAAAAAAAATAACGATGGGACTTGTTATCGTGGGCTTGGACTGCGAGGCTGGTTCTGACTGTCGGGCCTGCATTTGTGGGCTTAGTCACCTTACCCCAGGACACCTGTCAGAACAAGCCCGTGATGAGTGAGGTTGAGTGAAGAGCACTTACATAATTGATGACTTTCAGCTGGAGCGAGGCCGCGTCCAAGTCGTACAGCTCACCTGAAGGTTGAGAGGGAAAAAAAAAAACACCTAAATGAAATGCAGAGCGTGCATGCGGCGAGGGAAGGGTGCAGTAATCTGGCCTGAGCTCACGCGCTCAACAGCGCAATACAGAAGAGACGGACGGAGGGAGGGGGAGGAGAGAGAGGGGAGAGGGAAGGAAAAGGAAGGTGGAATGAGCTTGTGTCTATACTCTAGGGAGGGAGGAGTAAGATGGACAGAATACGGAAAGAAGGAGAAGAAGTCCCTGGGCTCGCCATGTCAGTGCAGCCAAGCATCTCCTCCAAATCTGTGTGATCCTCCCTGCCAAAGCCGCTTTAAATGAGCCCCTGGTCACCCTCCCTGTTAAATTACTAATAACCCCATCGCTATGCATCCCCGCGCCTTTGCGTGCGGAGGTCTATGTTCAGCGCCGCACGTACCTGCAGGGACAGGTGTAGTTAGTATGCGGGAGTGTTCGCGAGCGTACATGTTTGCGTTTGCAGAGCAGAGCGGAGCGGAGCGAAAAATGCCCAGAGATCATACCGCACAGCTGGAGGATCTTGTGGTCCATCTCGCTGTAGCTCCCGTCTGTCGGCGCGGCCTCCGGCTTGGGCAAGGAACTCTGGGAAGATGTTGGTGACAGGCATACCTGCCGCCACTGCGCAGGCTTCTGGACGGCCTGTACTCTCTTACATGCAACGGTGACCTGGAAGGGACAAACAAAGCACTGTTCGTGAAAACAACTTTTTGTAAAACTAACTTTAAGACCATACATAAACAGCGGTATTTGTAGGCCTGTCTCGTCACCGTAACATCCTCAGTCAGATTATCCATTAAAGAGCATCCTGCCACATGGAGCTCTAGCAACACCAGCTCAACAGTACAGTCTTTTCCTATTCATGCTTTATTTCACCTGGAAACCACACTGAGATGGCATTTCCTTTCTGTGCGGGATGTGACATATACACACAGTAACGAATATAATAAGAAGACAAGTTAACAGACTCAAGACAAGTCAACAAGGAGTTAAAGTAATGGCAACAGGAGTATGGTTCATGCAGAGCTGGTCAATGATGGGTAATGATACAAGACCAATCCCATCAACCCCAACCCTCCCTCCCTGGGTGCCGCTACAGCCAATTAAAGCCAGCCCTGCTGGGCTGTCTGTCACAATCTGTACTGGTATGGATCAGGATTCAACGCCATAGGGCATAGCTACAAACTACAGCTGCATACACCGTGACAGAACTGTTCATTGATACCATATGGCACAAAGCGCAAACTGTGATTGGTGGAGGGGCACTGGGGGGCTAGGGGCTATGTCTATGAGTGAAAGACTCGATGTTAAAGGCTATGTAAATGGAGAGCACTGTGGAGGGACTCAACATCATGTAAGGGAGCCGATAAACGTGTGCGATGACGTCATAATATCCGTCTGATGAATTAAACGTGACCGCACAGCACGCTTTGTTTATAAGGTCCCGAGCTGTGAGCGACGGCTGCTTCCGCGGGTTTGCACTTCGGCAGCCAAGAAAAATTAAGACGCCCGCTCTCTCTGTCGACACCACAGCGGGGGGGGGGGGAGTTGGAAGGGCTGGAGATGGGGTTATGGGTGTTTGGCCACTTCGATTTACATGCGCCCCCCACATCCTGTTTCTCTTCCTGGAGTTTCAGCATGAGCAGCTGGGTGGGTAAAATGTTGATACAGAGAGACAACATCTGTGCGAACGGCACAGAGATCAGAGCGCTGCGCGGGAAGGGGAGGGTTCGTTTTCATGATCAATAAAGAATCTGTGAAAAACCAAAACCACATCTTTAAGACCGTAACTGCTGTTTCTTAAAAAAAAAAAAAAAAAAAACTTAACTAAAAAGGCTGAGATGAGCGGCTATATCAGGGCTTTCGTTTTTCCGCCACAGATTTTCACTGGCTGAGTACATGCCATCAATTGGACTGATTTACAATGTAAATAAAATCCCTCTTCTCAGAAAGTAATTTGAGCAAACAAACAAACAAGCAAACACAAATTTTCAGTTCTTGTATGTGTACGTCAATCCAGGAAATTTTTCGTCAATTCAATGCAAGGCTTCAAAAGAGTGTTGGGAGTCAAGTTATGTCATAATTACCGAATCCCTCGGTTTGACGCACAAATATCGCCCAAAGCGGGACAAATGGAATTTGCAATAAAGACAGACAGGGCTTTGGAAGTTAAGTGAGGTTTTCTTTTTTCTCGTAACCCTATTTCCGTCGCTTTCCAACTGCTCTGATTGACTCTTCACGGCTGGTGTAAAAGAACAAACAGAAGGCACATTCTCCGGCAGTGAGGCTCCCTGTGGGGATAGGGGTGAGAGGAGCGTGGTGGGGGGGGGGGGTGGGGGTTTGGGGGCACCAGGGCAGTCGCTGGCAAAAAACGTTTCATCAATTTCTTCGGCGAGGCCGTCAATAGCCATGCTGAGAGCAACAGGAGAGTGCGTCACAGGCAATAATTTGATTGTGCTCTATCGTACAGAACAGCGGTTTGTCCCCCGACCCCCCCACCTCTACAACCCACCGCCCACCCCCTTGGCCCCCGCCACTCCGAGCCTGAACGCCGTGCTGAGAGAACAACACGTACATCCCGTGGGAGAGCGAGGGGGTCAGCTCAAATCAAACAGCCGTGCCTCTTCTCCCTGATCTCTTCATTCCTTCCTCTCTCTCTCTCTCTCTCTCTCTCTCTCTCTCCCCCCTCTGTTCTGCTTCAGTCAGAACTCGACCTCCCTGCACACCTGCTGCTTCTGATGCCTGTCACGTTCCCCCGTCTCTATCCTTCTCTTCCTCACTGCTCTCCATCACTCTCTCTCTCTTCTCTTTGTCCCCACATCTCTCTCTGTAAATACTATAATATACCACTGGCAATACCATACTCCCATATCTAAACATCTAAAAAATCATTGACAAAACACAGCAAATATCACTGATCCTTTTTTGGATATTCCTCTCATTGATAAAAAAAATTACACATACATCAACCAAAATTAAAATATATACACGCTGACCACAGACAACTACTTCAAGTCCAATAAGATTTAGAGGTGAGTGGCAACCCAATGCAGTCTGAGCTCTACACACACTAACTATGGACTTTCCCTCTAATAATGGTTTAATTTTCTCCCGGTTCAATAAAACGAGTTTCTGTTCAATTCTTGCGATATTTCTCTCTTCAGGTTCATGTCACTCTGCACTTTTCCAGTGCTTGATCAATCTCTCTCTCTCTTTCTCTCTCTCTCTGGCATTAATTAAACTCAGTTTGATTTATCACCATGAAAAACATCATTCACAAATCCTGAAGAAGCACATAATAAACAAAACAGAGACATAATAATGACAACTATCATCTGTAAAAAGAAGGTATGTACATTTATATATTTGGCATTTATAAAATAATAATAGCATATCATCTCGATAGTTTATAACAGCTGTAATACATATCTACAAATGCTTATTAATAGTAATAACTAGTTAACAACAACACCAATAATAATAATTGAAATTACATGTTAGATATTCCAGTCCTCGAACAACAGACACAAGCCATCTGGAACGGACTACATCTATATATCCCTCACAACAGTGCCTTTTATCCCTTCTTTATCTCCTCTTTTTTCTGATGGGGGAAACACTGCAGTTCAATTAATTATCTGAATCAAAGGGGAACTCCCATCTCCTGCTCACTGATCCTGGTGAATGGATTCCTTTTGGGGTATGATGAAAGCTAGGGCTTCATCCGCTTTCATTATGGGGGCTAAAAGCCCCTCTCCTGTGCTGTCGGCTGTCTCCAGGGCAATAAGGCTGCTTTTTCCTCGGCTACACGAAAACCCGAGAACGCTCTGACCGCTCCCCCATAACCCCTTCGCATTATTCACCCTCATCCCCCTCAATCATATTGCTAATCGGGTGGTCTTCTGTCATTGGTTTCTCATCCTTACATGTTTCTCCAGGACAGCGAGGTGCTGCTCGTCGGCTTCACTTAGCTGCTTGCAACTGACCTAAAAAAAAAAAAAAAACAATTACAATCACACAATCAACACAGATCTCAACACAAGTGTAGGTGATGAGATTTTACAGATAAGGGCACTTACTGATTAGAGAACCCCATAATTCTGCAGGACTACAATGTGCTATTACTCACCTTGTGTGTCATTCCTTACAGCAAATCTCTGGTTTACAAAACTAAAATTGGTTCACATCTGTGCTAGCATTTGCTGTAAACCTTAACAAGTTACATTTGCTCAGTTGGCCTCAGGACACAGATTGCTTTGAGTAACAATTTGAAGGGTGCAAGCGAATCATTTTTGGGCACCAGCATTCCTTAACACTGTTGACTTGAATTGATTTAGTTTCGCTACTCCAAGGCAATCGGTTTTTCTCAAACTGCCTGCGTTAGAATCACTCATTGGGTCCTAGAGTGCTGATGTATATGATAGCTCCACCCACTTTGGGGTTCACAAAGCCACACTCGCTGTCATACACAACACACTCAATCCCTGTTTACATGCTATCCTGAGTCCGGAAATCAATGAGCTGCCATTACCATGGTAACACATCAGCCTGAGCCCAACTGAAGGAAATGCCAGATCGTCAAGGAGAAGCATCAGATGAAATTTTCCACATGACTTGGGAAGTGGGGAAGAGCAGAAGCTCAGTTTCTGGTGACAGGCTGGGATCAGAGGGTGTGATTTACTGTAAGACATCACTGAAGAGTGATTTGATTATTGATGATTGATTATTGGTTTTGTCCACCCTGTTCCACATTGCATCTGAGGGGAAGAGAGCCCATGCTGGGCACTGCCTCGGGTCCAACCATCCCATCAAACCAAGCCTGCTTCTTAAGAAGTTCTCACAAAATTTTGAGTGTTATTGGGAACACTCCACAGACACAAAATCTCCACACTTATATCATCATTCGATTCAACATATTCATTGAAAATTCTCTTATTATTTCAGTAAGGTTTTATTATCCAGAGATTAGTTTAATAAAACCGTGTTTGTTTGTTTTTAAATATCATTTGGTATCATGAGAATATCTTGAAAATATTCTCATGCAGCTTGGTGGTTTTGCACGAACATGAAGTGAATGTTCCATGGTTAGTATCAGGGAAATGTTTCAAGAGCATTCCTCATAGGACATTTTCTGGAAAAACATTCTCCATAGATAATGTAATAACATTTAACTCTGAAAGTTATGTATGACTCTAAATCAGGGGTGTCAAACTCCAGTCCTGGAGGGCCGCAGTGTCTGCGGGTTTTTGTTCTTTCCTTTCGATTGGCAGCCATTTTAGGCCTTGGAAACCAGGTGTGAGGACTCTTTAGCCAACCAGTGATTTTAATTAATCAATTAAGTGCTAAAATACACCAAAAACCAGCTACCACTGCGGCCCTCCAGGACTGGAGTTTGACACCCCTGCTCTAAATGGAACATAATGACAGTTTAACTTAGCACTGTAAAAATGTGCTGGGGTCTCTCTTTTTTATCTCTGTCCCCTTTCTTCCTCTCTCTCTCTGCTATGCACAAACCTAAATGGAAGCTAATGACAGTTTGACCTAACATTGTAAAAATTTGCTGTGGTCCCCATTTCTCTCTGTTATGTACAAATGGAAATGGAAGCGAATGGCAGTTTGACCGAACATTGTGGAAATGTGGTGGTTTGCTTGGGACAGCAACGCAGCGTCCTGCTGGGCAGAGTCAACCGTTTGGGGTCTCCACTCCCGCTGGCTCTCCCCTGCCCCCGTTAATGAAGTCAGAGGGGCCTCGGGGGACGGCAGGCTGACCTCTCTAATGAAGCCCTAAGAGACGCCCGGGTGGACCACGCAACAAACTGACCTTCAGCCTTCCTGAGCTGGACCTCTAATGAGATCTCACCAGAGACAAAGAGCGAGGGGGGGAGTGGGGGAGACAATGCAGATGGAGAGAAAAGAGGAAAGCTGATTGAGGGACAAAAAAGACAACGGTGGGAATGGGGAGGAACACGTCTGCAGTGTGAAAAGTGGAGCGGGCGAGAGGTTGTCGACACGTGAACCGGAGAAAGTCATGTGATCGGCCGCTCCCATGTGTGGGTGAGGTTGTATGGTGGTGTGCGTATGTGCGTGTGTGAGAATGTGTGTTTATGTGTGGATCTGCATATGTTCTCATGAAATATTGGCAAGATTCAAATTTTTAGTATAAACTATAACTGTGGTACAGAGTGGCTTTCTGGGGAGAGTATTGAGAGAGAGATCTACAAGGTTCAAGTTTCTAAATGGATTTGAGGACACCATCATAAACAGCCTACATGCTTGCTTTCGGCACAAAATAAAAATCTAATATATCAAGTTCCTGTTTGATTTAAATGTTATAAATGGACAATTTGTTAAATTTAGCAACATATGATGTTTGCCCATAAAGTTTAGCGAATTGTCAACATAGGCGCTATCATCATACAACAGTGTAAGTAGCCTCTTTATGATATCAAATATTGACCAGTTTAACTTGTCATTTCTCTATGCCGCTTGAGAGTCGAATGACATAATAAAACAATCAATGAAATATTAGTCTTGTGCACTTTCCGCTGGATTTTCCAGAATTTGGTTGCAATAACATTGAGCCAACCTATACGAAACGGCATATTAGGACGACAGATGGAGGGCTGCCACAGGAAGGGAGAATGCACAGTGATTTACTGTTTTCCCAGAACAATAAAAATAATGAAGTACATTCCCTCTGTGAGATGACAGATCGTTTGTGTGTGCTTTTTCAGGTTTTCAGTTTCTTTTTTTTTTTTTTTGTCTTTTTCGTTATCGGAGTGGGAAATGGGGATTAATTCTCTTGCCGGGGACCAGATGGCGGCCCGCTTCGGAACAGACTGACAGGGCGTTTGAGGGGCACTGCAGCGGGATGACATCACGAGCTGCACGCGTTTTTCCCGCCACATCCGCCGTGTTCAGCCCCACGAACGAAGGTCAGGCTGTCGAGGGAGCCCAGAGTGAAAATGAGGACTCAACACGAGGCTCCACTCTGGCACAAAACACACACGCAAAAAAAAAATGTCCCAGGAACATGTTATCCAGTTCCCCTCATTTACTGACTGATGCGAGGTTACCGTTTTATGATTATAATTTCAGTTGTAGTTCAGCTTTATCCAACCTTCTCTTGCTTAGCTACATCATCGTTCCAGTTGCTAAATGGATTTGATTCATTAGAGCATTTTTCAGCTGACACTAAACACTTGAGAGAGCTGCTTCACACTTTCAGTTGAGTCAGATCTGAAAAAAAGCGATGCCCAAAAAACCATTGGTCTGAACCCAGAGCCAGGTATTCAGGGCTTAGCGATGTTACAGAGCTCTATAATGTAAAGTTCATCATGGCAATAGTTTTTTTATAAGTGCCATACAAATAAATTTGTTGATCTGATTCATGCTGTTTGAACCCCACCAAGTTGTTCATATTAAGTCTGAGCAATTTGTGGTAAGATAAAAAAAAAAAAACATCACCACTTTCGATATGAATGATGACCTCACAATACATTTGGCCAATCATTTTAACGCATGCAAATATGTTCACGGTGCTGTGTGTTAACATAATTGTCCAATAGGACTTTCAGAACCTGTACAAATGCATGTAACTGTGTTGAAACAGTACATTAACAGGAAACGTGTTCACCAGCTGACTGGCTTTTTCTTAGTGACAGAGGAAAGAGTGACAGGAAGCAATTATGTGCCCTTGCATAAATTAGGGATTGGAGTGAATTTAAGCATAGGGTGGAGGAATAGGACATGTGACCCTAAGGGATGAGAGATAGACACAAATAAAGGGACAGAGAGAGAAAGAAAGACCCCAGAAAAAATGTTACAAAGGTCGGTCAAATTGCCATCTGGTTCTATTTTGATATGTATACAATATTAGGATTCTAATGTTATCGCAGCATCTAAAAACAACTTCTTGTCCATTAAATAGTTTCTCAGAAATTGTACTGTGAGAGATGTTCATGAAAAATTTCCTTGAAACCTGTCGCAACCAACACGGAACATTTACCTCGGACTATTTCCACATCGCCATGCAGTATTCTCAGAGCATCCTCATGATACTCCCTTCAACCTAATGACCTTTAAAAAAACATTTGCTGAAAACAAATAGGGCGATGTTTTGTGAACATTGCTGGAACAATAAGGGAAAGTTCAAAATGCAAATACTGTGTGAAGTGATAACACAACTACAGAGGATCATGTCCAAAAGCACTCGAATGTTGTGAGAACCTTTTAGGAGCCAGTTCTGCTTGGCTGGGACTGAGTGGCTACTTAATGAGGAGAGAGAGATTTTCTCATCGGCAAGGAGAGAAGGTTCGAGCTTCCTTTTCCACAGAGCGTTGGGAGTGCATGTGAAGTGCGTGTGGTAGGATGGGCCTGGAGTGCTTAAGAACATGGAACACGGCGTCCTGCTCCCGCGGGCGAGGGAAAAGGCTCTTTCTCCCAACGCTCACGGCTCTAATGAGAGCAGCAGCAATGGGGAAAGAAATCGAGGGCCACCTACCAAGATAACAGCGATGACAATGCCTTGATCCTGGTCAGCCAGGGGAATAATTAACGCTGCAGAGAGAATCGACAAAATAACGGAAAATTGAGAAAATAGAGAAAAATGGCATGAAGCTCAGATTAAAGTTTTTTTTTTTTTTTAGAAAACAGGCCGAAAGTTTATTAGCGACAGTATTTTTAACAGTGTTAACCTTATAATTGCAGACATGCTGAATCCACTCTCAATACCAGCAACAGAGCTATCACATGGAGTACTTTCATATAACTTCATGTATGCAAACAACACACACACACACACACACACACACACACACACACACACACACATACATGTGCACACACACACACACACACACAGAATAAACTCTCCCTCTCTGTGCTAGGTCCTTAACAAGCTGTGTCAGGTTCTGGTCAGTACTGCCCACAAAGATGACATGCCTGTCCGTGCAAAAGAGATTTCCCTGAGAGAGGCTGTCAGGGCGTGCGCAGCGGCTGGGAGGATGGGCTGAGATAATATGCTTTCTTCCACAGGAGAGGCAGAAACTGCGTCGGAGGCGTGGGAGGCTTTGTGATGCAGAGAATGCGTAGGTGCCAGGTTAGAGTTTTAGACTCCCGACTCTTTATTGCTGTTCTCTGCTTTTCTTTCCCTCTCATGCCAACCTTCTCCTCCCGCTCAACTCCTACTCAAACCCTCCCTCAGCTGCACCCGTTCTCTCTATCGCTCCATCACCACCCAAGACTGTGTGCACTGCCTGTGGCTGTGTGAGTGTGTGTGTGTGTGTGTTTCTGTGTCTTTGCATGAGTGCGTGCATTTGTGTGTGTATGTATGTGCATGTGTGTGTGTGTGTATGTGTGTGTGTGTTTCTGTGTAGTGTGTGTGTGAGTGTGTGTGTTTCTGTGTAGTGTGTGTGTGAGTGTGTATTTCTGTGTAGTGTGTGTGTGTGTGTTTGTAGTTGTGTGTGAGTGTGTGCGTGTTTCTGTGTAGTGTGTGTGAGTGTGTATTTCTGTGGAGTGTGTCTGTGTGTGTGTTTCTGTGTCGTGTGTATGTGTGTGAGTGTGTGTGTGTGTTTCTGTATAGTGTGTGTGAGTGTGTGTTTCTGTGTAGTGTGTGTGTGTGTATTTCTGTGTAGTGTGTGTGTGAGTGTGTGCGTGTTTCTGTGTAGTGTGTGAGTGTGTATTTCTGTGGAGTGTGTCAGTGTGTGAGTGTGTGTGTGTGTTTCTGTGTCGTGTGTGTGTGTGAGAGTGTGTGTGTGTTTCTGTGTAGTGT
Source organism: Albula goreensis (assembly GCA_022829145.1). NCBI lineage: Eukaryota > Metazoa > Chordata > Actinopteri > Albuliformes > Albulidae > Albula > Albula goreensis. The sequence continues at coordinate 35,197,958 of CM040751.1, read as the reverse complement.
GTGTGAGTGTGTGTGCGTGTGTGTGTTTCTGTGTAGTGTGTGAGTGTGTGTGTTTCTGTGTAGTGTGTGTGTGCATGTTTCTGTGTAGTGTGTGTGAGTGTGTGTGTGTGTGTGTTTCTGTGTAGTGTGTGTGTGTGTGTGTTTCTGTGTAGTGTGTGTGTGTGTGTGTGTGTTTCTGTGTAGTGTGTGTGAGTGTGTGTGCGTGTGTGTGTTTCTGTGTAGTGTGTGAGTGTGTGTGTTTCTGTGTAGTGTGTGTGTGTGTGTGCGCTTCTCTCTCTACAATAAATAAATAAATAAAACAGATCTGATAAATACCGAGAAAAGTGAGCAGATGTTAAATTTTACTTTTAGGAAAGCGTTACAGATTAAGGGACTCTGATTTTAAAGCCAGGCATTGTTCAGTATGCATAAAGGTGCCCTGAGTTACACGGGCAGTATGGAATACCAATAAACACTCATTTTATTTATTGTTTTTTCATGAACAATGTGCGGATTCACACAAAAATGCACTCGGCCACACACATAAACACATATGCATGCACACACACACACACACACGTGTAAACACACATACACACAAACACACACATGCTCACCTCGTTTGTCGGGAGGTAGAGGTGCAGCTAGGCTGTTTCTCTGTTTCTCTTGCAGTTCTGATGGGGGCAGACCTGCACATTGCACCCTCTTCTGCTGGGTCACCACATCCCTGAGAGAGCATAGCAAACAGTGAGCAAATTGCAACACACACATTCACTCTCTCACACACACACACACACACACGCACACACACGCACGCATGCACGCACGCATGCACGCACGCGCACGCACACACACACACACATTCACTCACTCTCACACACGCACACGCGCGCGCACACACACACACATTCACTCACTCTCACACACACACACACACACGCACACCCTGAGAGAAGAGAGCGACTGGGATCCTAAAATAAAGTGCTCATCCTGTGCAGTGCACAGGGACAGGTTGTCCTCCAACATAACGGTCTCCGTCAAATGATTATTTTTAATACGTCATCCCCAGAGGCTTCAGAAAATAATGATAAAACCAACACACAGCGTACACGTTCAGTGACATTCACTCTGTTTGGCTGAGCAACGTCTTCAGGAATCTCTCAAGCATCTACAGAATTTTTAAAAATTCTACCAGCACTTGAAGAGGTAAAACATGTATTTGACACATATGTTTTTTTAAAACAAAACAGCATTTGACCAAGGCTTGCTGATGTGTGAGAGACTTTTAAAACCCTAAAATGTCGATGATCCGAGTGGTCTGTGCCTGTTTCCCTGAGCAGGCTGCGGTTCTCTGGTTGTTAGAGGGAAGATCTGTTGATGGGAAGCCTTTTACTGTGGCCCCCATGGCACCGTGACGGCCCGCACATGTCAACAATCAAAACAGAGACAAACAAAGCCAAAGAGCCCCCCCAACCTGCGGCTACAGAGACACAAACACACTCCATTTCAACAGTACACAGACCGCGCCGACCACGCCGACCACGTCACTCTGCAGCGCAGATTATCCACTGCCCTGCTGTAAAACAGGAATTATGTATTACATCTATCACCTATTATACTGTTACTACTAAAACAAAGCTGGTGTCAGTGAAACCCTGGGATGTTCACATACTACCATATTTTTATTATTATAATTGCTGTTGTTGTCAGCATCATTCACCTTGTTGTTTTTCTTCTTGTTCTTAATTTTATTCTTCTTCTACTTCCTCTATTATTATTATGATTATTATTAGTAAAAACCATTACTGCTTTCTGCTTTGCTTACAAAGAGAGAAGCTCCAGTGCACTTGCGGGCCCAAGGATCTGTTGCATATTAGAGCCTGAAAAGCACTCCAATAAACTGCAGTCACACACCTTGGGTTATAACCAAACTGTAAGTGCTGCAACTCATCTTGATAAAGGCATCTGCCAAGCCGAAACAAAACAGTATTTTATCATTATTAGTCCGCAGGAGAGAGGCAGACAGTCAGCTTCATCAACACCAAATGAACCAGCCCAGTGAAACCGTCTGCCGGGGAGGGGCCCCATTCTGCACAGTCCTGCCCGTCCCCCCCCCCATCCGAATCCACACAGCGTTAGCTACAGCCACAGCCAGGACCAAATGGAAACAATACGGCTCAATCGCTGCTCTGAAATTACCTGTGCAAATTTCCTCCTACCTTACAGGCTGAAGCTTTTATGCAAGATTGACCACTCATAGGAAAATAATGTTTTATTTTTATGCAGCAAACAAAAAGCTTTTTACTTTGGCAGGTGGGAGTGGTGATGGTGGGGGGGTAAAAGGTGCACTAGAGGGAAATGACATCGCAATTTGGATAATAATGGCGTTTACGAAGCAGGCGATAACAATGAATAAGTCAACAGTACGATGCGTTCTGAGCCTCTCCCGAAGTTTTTAGCGCGACAGTTCTCCAGGGCGTTCAGCCGCCAGTCTTTTTGGCTCTGAGGAAGGGCGCTTTCATATTTTTATCGTTCTTTGATGTGAGTGAGGTCTCCTCAGAGGGATCTGGCCAGCCCGGAGCGTCGGCGCTGGGTAAGCTGTATAAAAGGTCGGATATTGAGTGTTAAGCCCAGTGGTTGAGGGCTCGGCACCAGTAAAAATGGTTCAGAGTGTTTGCCGCTGAGTCAGAGGAGAGCTTTGGCGAAAGGGAGAAACGAGAGAGAGAAAATGCGGTCAAATCGTCCCTTCATGACAAAACCAGGCCCCTCGCCGATGAAAAGAAAAATGCCAAAGCTGCAGCCGAGCCTGAAGAATTTCCTACACTGCAAAACTCATGCAGTTTGGTAGAACAAAGTCGGGGAGAATCACTTTCAGACAATCCCTTCAACCAGCTCCCATTCTCCTCACAAGTACAAAAGCGCCACGTACTTCATCTCCCATCATGCTCTGCATCTCTGGCATCCCACCCCCCCATCTCCACCTTCCTCTTGCTATTCCTATCTCCATGGGGGGTTCTCTTCTCCTAGATAATAGCTCTCCTCCTCCCCCCGGACTCCAAGCCCAAAACCAGCACATAACCATCCTCAATAAATCTTCCCAAACCATCTGTTGTCTGAAAATGTTCTATACTGAACTGGGTGTTCTCTTACCCAATGATTGACTTCTGATTGTGAATTCCATTTTTTCCCTGCCAATTTCAGCTATAGACCCCGCCCCCCACCCCCACCAAGCCCCTCCCTCCCTAAAACCTCCCTAATCTTTGCCACTCATAATGATCTTACATTCACAGCTGCCATTTTCTGAACACTCACACACACACACAAGTCTCCAAAATGTCCTCAGGAACAGTTAGCTACTGTCTGTCTCAAGACTCAAAGTTATGTCTTCTTCGTTTCTTAGCTATTTTTTCTGTCTTGTTTAGTACCCGTGAAAGGTCAGACGAAAATAGCAAAAGGTTCCCCGACACAGAGGAATGTTTTTTCTCTTAATTAGGAGGCGCTCATTGTGTGATCTGAGTTGATCTGTAAGTTGTCAAAACAGCTGATCTAGCCATGGGGGAGGGATGGCAACATAGAAATAGAACAATCAAAATTCAGGACACACAGATACACACACACACACACACACACACACACACACACACACACAATCACGCACACATGCACGGGCGCACACACACACAACAAAACATATATGCACATACAGACAAACACACACACACGTGCACTAGCATATGCACATGTGCACTCATACAAACACAAGACACACATACATGCACACACACAAAAATGAACACATACACACGTGCATTAGTGTATGCACATGTGCACTCATACAAACACAAGACACACACACACACACACACACACGGCAGTGCCCTGGATAGCAATTGACGTTAAGAGTCTGAGGGCTCTGGAACATCAGTCCGGATCAGTCCCATCTGTGACAGAGCGGGCCCAGGCCGACCCCAGCAGATTCTGCAGGCCATACAGATGCTGCTGCCGCACACGCAATTCCCACACCCCTCACCACGGCGATCAGACTCATCGCCTGAGCTTCACACCGAAGGGCTTCATGCCTTTACCCCGGCCCCCAGCATATGGTGTCTATGGCACAGCAACACAACACAAGCCTTTTTCATCTGCATTCTTCACTGTTCACAGTGTTACGCTTACAGCTGCAAGAGAACGTTTGTGAACCCTTTGGAACGACCAGGATTTCCGTACTTATTACCGAGCGTGTTCAATAAAGACATGAAACGTACAGCTGCTTGCGCGTTATTATTTCAGTTAGATTGTGGTTGTCTGTAATTGTGAGTTAGATGAAGATCAGACCATATTTAATGAGTAATCAATACAGAAATCCGGGCAATTCCAAAAGGGTTCTTGCAACTGTAGTGTACTGTATTTATCTGGCAGATAAAGTGTATCTGCAAAATAAATTCTAATGATAATATTACATTATGCATAATGATATTCTATTATTAGATTATTTATTAGCTTGAACAATGCCCTCATCCAGGGTATCTTGCCAGGCTCACACACAGACAGTTTTATATATGTACCTGAAGAACATGGGAGTGAGTGCCTTGCATTAGTGCTCCGAAATTCGGGAAATGAACTCCCTGTAACTATAAGGACAGTGGATCCTCTCACTACATTCCATCGCAAGCATTAAACTCACCTGTTTAAACTGCACCTGGTTCCATCGAATTCTGAACCCTGATCATCATCTCCTCTACCTCACTATATCCTCAAACTCACGCGGCAACTCCTGAAAGCGGTTAAGGATATCACGCAGGTTGGTGGTAAGCATAATAAAATGACTTGTTTATTATCTCGGCTGTTGTAGCTCATTACCTGCACTTCTGTAAGTCGCTCTGGGCAAGAGTGTCTGCGAAACGCCTTCATGTAAATGTAGAGTATAGAAGAGCCAAATATCATTTTTATAATATAATTTATTATCAAAGAAAAACAATAAGAAGAATATTAGCCCTAAAACAGTAAAATTACAGAGCTGAAAGATTATAATTATGGTACTTGCAATAATGTTTACTCGGAGCCAAACCATTACAACATCACAATACCAAACCCTGAGGCTGTGAATTAACTAAGATGAGTGATTTGATTTGGCCAAACACAGCAGCATAACACGGTTCATCCCTCTCGCATATTTGGCCCTTGTTAGTCCCTTAAAATTAGCATTCAACAGTCATAATATCATGACTATCTAAAAGTGGAATTCATACAAAACAAACAAAAAAAGATATCTGGGGAATGGACTCAGATGTCCTCTAAGAGGACTTGCTAAGGGACCGACGTCAAATTCTGAACAGATGAGGTGAGGTGACGAAGCATGAGCCCAGTCACAGCTGCAGCCACGCTGCAGAAACACAAGGTAACAGAGTTGTCAGACCATCCCTAATGTGGGCTGCGGTCCAGTTCTTCATAATTCTTCTCTGGGTGTGTGTGTGTGTGTGTGTGTGTGTGTGTGTGTGTGTGTGTGCACATTGATGGAAAAGTCCCATTGGGGTGCCATAAGTGTAGATTAATGTCCTCTGCGGCCTTCCTGAAAAGCATACCTACACCCCCTCCACCCAGTGTTCCCGAATGTTACAAAAAGAAAAGAGGCCTCCGGTACAGAGGAAAGAGAGAGAGAGAGAGAGAGAGAAAAAATAACTAATTAGTTCTCTCTGGTGACTTATTTATCTCTCTGCCCTTCAAATGACTTGACACTGCCATGGCCTCCCTGAGGTGGTTCTCTCTCCAAACTGGCCCCATTATTTCTCTCATTTACAAATCGCTCTAAACGAATCAGGCGCTTGGACAGACGCCCCTCCGCCGCTGCTGGCAGCCCGGGCAAATCAGATCAGTCCGAAACGGCCGAACGTGACGGGAATGCGGGCGAACGCTCTACGGAGCGCGCCGACGTGCCGGGAAAAAAAAGGTGCGGAACGGAGAGGAGAGCTGGCGGCGCGACAGCTTCGCCAAGCTCCGTTAGCGGCGGGCTAATTATCCTCACGCATTCCCGTTAAGGGATGTTGGGCGCTGCTGCCTCGGCGTAACTTTGATGAACAGATCCGTCAACCGCAGATCTGAACTGTGTCAAAGGCTTTTTAATTTATCCACTTACTAGTGACACACTAGGGAGGAGCTCCAGCACTCAACCCAAAGTCAAAGAGATCGGAAACCGTTTCCTCTGATCGCTGTCACAGCTGGACTCACACAGAGCTGCCTACATGGCAAAACAACAACCTTCACTACTTGAACGACCAAGCACAAGATTGAATGCTTTTCAACGGGGCAAACACAAAACCGCAGTTAATCACTCGTTCTATTTTTAAGACAGAATGAGGGAGATTCTGAGGGCAGTGGAGGACATGATGGAAAATAATGAAAAAGCACAGTGAGAGAGAGAGGAGAGAGCCAGAATAGGAACTCCTCTTCGCTCGTCGGTTGACCCCACTCGGTGGAAATCACAGGGATGTTGATGGCAGGTCTGTGCTCGAGACGGGGGTCGGCTGTCGTTCCCCGAAATTCCCAGATGAGCCGCCCTGGGTTAAGGGAGGGGTGAACCCTCACGGCGTGCAGGGAGGGCAACGGGGTACAGAGTGGAGGAAGGAGGACGTTATGGCAATAACAAGCCCACACGACAAGGAGGAAGCTCGGAGAGAGAGATCAGTCCCCATGACAACAGAATGTCCACCACGAGAGGACCTCTTGGGGGCGGGCGGGCGGGGGTGCGGCAGTCAGAGCTCGTCACGGTGACTTGGAGCGACGGCCTGCGTCGATCTTTCCGCTACCTGGATCCCTCTCCCCGCAGGAATCCTGGCGTGTTGTCCATAGCTCCGGGTCTTGATGACCAGCTATGATATTAATTGTGAAGTTCTGGCAGAGCAGTTTGGTTAAATGACAAAATAGGGACTTCAAATGACTGATAAAAGGCCAGAGGAAAAAAAAAAAAAACCTCAGTATTCCTTCTCCACACTAATGCCTCTCACACCTCACACCTGTGTTCTGCTTCATCACTCCATCCTTGGATACATACTTGTTAAAAATGATCAAAAACCCATTCTCCTGAATTTTGGGTTTGTATAAAATAACAATAAACAAAAAACTAAAAAAATAAGAACAGACAATTTGAAACTGGCAGAGAGCCGAATGTGTTTGGCTGCTGCAGATCTGACTGCTGCTGTGAGATCACAGTGTCACAGCACTGCTGAATTCCTTTCCTGAGATCGCAGTTTTAGGGGCTGAGGGGGTGGATATCTCTTCTATCTAGCAGCCCTGAATATCCAGCGGCGGTTTAATGACATATGTGCGTGTGGGTGGGCTTCTGTGTGAGGCTTTCTGTGGGCACGCGGCTATTATAGGCACACAGAAAATATCCAACAGCTTTTAATTAGCTGGAAGAAATAAACTTGAATGCCAAGCACCCGTGGTACGGAATATCGGCCATTAAGCCTTTCTCATACCTGCCTGATTCAGGTAAAAGTCGCGTTCCACCTCAGATAACTGGCCCCAAATGGAGCCGGACACCTTCCGAAAACCGAGCGATGTCTGCGCTGCTTGTGTTCGGCGAGGCACTCGGGCAAAAACTTCTTGCGATGTCCACAGTCTCTGCGGGAGTACGAACCCCGTAATGAGAAGTGCGAGCAAGCGGAAGAAAGATCAAGAGATCGGTGGCAATGTCAGGTCAGAGCCCCGGATCACATGGGCCCAGAAAATTACCCATGATCCCTCTGGGAGGACGCGAGTAAGTTGAAAGAAGGCCTTGGCTTTCACTCTTTCCTGAACTTTCTATCTTTCCGTTTAACTTTCTTTCCATCCAGCTCATCGCCTTAAGATTCCACATGCACCGACGTGTGGAGTGAGAAGCGTGCAGGAGCCAAACTCTTTGCCAGGCAAAGAAACTTCTGGAACACCGGCCACAAACTATTCATTTTATATCTGATCACAGAGTAAACTTTTCATTAAAAGTGTCTTCACCCTGTGGACTCATTTCCTGTTCAACCAAAACCTCACTCTGCCATCCCTAGTTTAAACCTCCTGTTCTGTCCACCACACAATAATTAAAACCAGATTGTTTCTAATACCTATTCAGCTGTTACGGTTCTCATGCAGCTCAGAGGTCTGGTAGTCTAAACTTGAGGTGTAAAACTCAGCTACGGTCACTGCAATTGGCCCAATGACAACAGAGCTGGTTAGGTACCGACTCCTTTTCTATATACTAGCTGTCAGCTGATATTAGCAGAATTTCAATGGGACATCGTGAAGGTCCACACAATGCCCGGTTATGATAAATAGCTCATTCACAGAGTGTTTCCATTCGCTAGAATTCCTCCCAATTTCTTACCAAAATTGGCAATTTTCACATTGAATCTACAGTATGTAAAAAGGGACTGGTTAACCATAAATACAGTACATCAACAAACACTGAAACTCAATATGAAGAGTTCTGGAAAGTGAAAAGGAAACCAGCATATCCAAATATGGACAATGGTTTGTACAGAACCCAGAAATGTTCTGTGGAAAACCTACCAGAATGCCTCTTTATACTTCATGCGCATTTATCTGAAAGATAATAAAAAAAATGGACCTAACACACACACACAAACAGGAACCAACGCTTTGTTTGATAAAATGAAAGCAATTGATATAAAAAAAAATAAACAAATGCAGACTTATCATTGCAGCCATTATTTATTCTTTTAATCAGTTTAATTAACAAGCAATATACGCTGTTTTTTAAAGAGAGGAGAAAAAAAGAAAGCCAATTATAGATACAATCTCCACATGCAATTGTTCTGAAGTGCATATTAATTACAGCGGGACTGCTTCCCTAATGTTAATGATTCATTTACATGCAAATGGAGGGGCCTTCCTTTCTGCCTCAGCTCGGCCCGGACCGTGGCTGGGTACGGCTGTGAGGAGGGGAGGCAGCAGTGAAGGTATTCAAATGCGATCCCTTTTTTAAGGCCAGGCCATTGTTGGCCGGTTAAAAGCGCTCAGGTGCGGGAGAGGAAGATGACGGCGAAATGTGTTTGGATCAGATGCATCGTCCTGTCCGTTTGTTACACCACCACCACCACCAAAAAAAAAAAAAAAAACACACACACACCTGTAGCCCCTGTTATGGAACAGGTCTGCTACAAACAGCTCTGCAGCTGGGGATCTGGGGATGAATGGGCAAATGTCCTTTTCCAAAATGTACAGGTCTCAATGATTGTGGAGCATGGCAAATTATGAATGTGATCCATGATGCAATGAGTAGAGGCAATCCTCCTCTTGCCCAAAGCCCTGAAAGCAATTATGCCAGCAGACTGAACTTCAGCCAATCACAAAAACCGACCCATTGCACTGGCCAATCATCAGACACAGGTAACTGTATGATGAACTGTGTCCACTCATTGGCTAAGGAATCAGAAATTAAGGAAGGATTCATACGCAATCTCTATTAATAACTGAGTTCGGTACAAGCCTTTGATGTATAAATCCGATGTATCTCTGCACAACTATTGAATATATGCCATATTTACCCAAGACGTGGTTTTAGAAACTAAACCGAGAGGATTTTGCACATCATAAAATCTCTTTCATGAAAAGACCCACACACTGTGTGTGAGAAGGGGCCACTCCAAGGAGACTGAGTCTGCCGCTAAATTATTCAGAGTGTTGATATACCGCGCTGCGCTGTCACCTCCGGATGACTTGGGAGAAGCACTTCACCTGCGTGAGAGCACTCTGTTCTGCAAGAGATAGGGACATCAGTGGCTGGGCCAATCAGCACTGAGATCCTGCTCCATTTTCTGCATCCTGCAGACAGCAAATCTTTCCATTATACGAGCTATAGCTGCCGTATGTTCGCCCTGGACATCATTATATGTGCATTTAGCTGTTAGATGCATTGGGCAGATACATGCAAGGAAGCACATATGCTGTGACTTATACAGGGCCAGGTTGCTTTGTGACCTGAAGCAGAACATCATATGGTACAGAATAAATGTAACACAATTACAACTGGGCTGGAATCTGCAATGCACACAAACACACACACACACAGACACACACACACACACTCTCTCACTCACAAGCACAAACTTGCAGTTGTACGTGTACCTTACATACACAAACACACATACACACACATACACACACTTGCGCAAGTGTATCCTTACATACTGCCGGGCAAATATGTGATACTCAGTCACACATATGCACATACAGTAGAACAAAAGTACCATTCTAATTACACTTATTAATTACTTATTAATAACTTATTAATGACATACTTATTCATTAATAAAAATATTGATGTAGAAGGGCAAGCATTAAACAGAAATACAATCATATTTGCACACTTCCCTTTGTTGTTTTAAGTAATGGTTTGTAATTTTTTTGTTTTGTGGAGCAAAATATAGTACTACTTTTTATTTTGCAGTTAACATGTGCACTATGGTTTGTTCAATTGCATAAGGAAATTATGTGTGTGTCCATGTGTCTTCATCCCTTTTCAACCGCTCCTGACCATCAACGAGACAGCGATGTTTCACTTTTCAGATAAACAGTGTATTAACTACACAAACATTTCTGAACAAGACACAGGTGGCTGCTCGGCTCAGTGAGTTTGATGTAATTGAAAGAGCGCTTGGATCAACAAATCCCTAAGTGACGATTCACAAAAAATCCTAATTTAGAGGTACCCTTGGAGAGGATAAGTGTAGTAACCGTCTCGACTTGTTTTTTTTTTTTTCCGTGAAGCTCAGCGACTGTGAAAGACGATAATCGCTGCTTTATATTGCAGCCCAAAGCAATTGCACCGCAGCAGTTCAAATTAGTCAGTGATTCACCCCTCTCCAGTCTTCAGCCCTTCGAAAGTCCAGCCATCTGAAAAACCGCACTGAGCGCCAGCAACACCCATGTCGCTGCAGAGGCATAAAAACCCATCCGGCTTAACAGAATGATATTTCTGGAAAGTGTCCAAACACACGCTCTGGCTTAAGGCAACTTCATAATTTATGAATAAGAGAATGAGTGTCTAAGTTTTTTTTTTTTTTTTTACGGCTCACTGTATTTGCTTCTTTTTTTTTTCTTCTCTGGTTCAGTTCTGAAAAACTCAGGTAACCTCAGATACTCTTAAGTCTTCAGATTTCTCTGCCTCACCTTAAAGTAGGAAAATCACATACTGGCCCAGGTGGGGGGCTTGGGAAACTTTGAATGTATTTATCTATGTGGTTAAGGCAGTGAACAGAAGCTCCCGTGCACTTTGAAGATGAAAGATATGCTTTCCAAAAGGTCGGAAATACTTCTGATAAAAACCTACTGTCCCAAGATCTTTTGTTTTTACACCCCTGGGAGTCCCGATAATAAAGCTGAGAGTTCCTAATCTCTGGCACTTCTCCAGCACAGAGATTTTGTCGGGCAGGGTGGAGGGGGGGGGTTGTGATGTGACTGACAAGTCTGAAAAACAACACGGAGATGACCCAAGAAAAGGGCTGTGCATGCTATTTTCACCTGGACTCTGCCAGTTAATGAGAAAAGCAGGACCTGCTCCTCATGCGCCCACACGGCCCTGAGCCAGAGACTGTCACAGGCAGGGGTTAAGAGGGCCTGATGTCTCACTGAGCGAGAGAAAGCGGCAACCAGAGAGAGAGCAGAAGAAGAAGGTGATTGTTGAAAAGATGTTTTTGTTTTTTTTGTTTTCCTTTTTTTACTGATTGTTCCCTTTGGATGGGATGCATAAACAATGCTGAATGTTGTGTGTAATATAATTGCATGTTTTAAGGTGGACATTTTGTTTCTCTTTCTATAATTGCATTGAATTTTATTGTGGACCCCAGGAAGATTAGCTGATTGCTATTGCAGCAGCTAATGGGAATCTTATAATAAACAATAAAGAGAGAGAGAGAGAGAGAGAGAGAGAGAGAGAGACAAAGAGAAATCCCTGCTGGTTGAGAGTGAAGGGAAAAGTGCATTCTGGTAGATCGCTGGCTACATATAAAATATATACATTTTAAGTTTATGGTAAAGTAGCTAGGTTGGTCTACTGTTCTTCAAACAATATGGCAGGGGTTTCAGTAATATGTTTTCATATTTCAATAGAAAATATTGTGACAGAGTTTTGAGTTGATGGCTGGCTTTGAAAAGTTGTAATTAGAATGTTATTTCCTTGTTTCACATTCACTTGACTGGTGTTCCTGTAATTCACAGGATTCAGTGTACACAATCTGAGAGAGAGAGAGAGAGAGAGAGAGAGAGGATAAGACAGAACAAGGAGAGAGGAACTAAGAGAGGAGATGAACAGCATGCCATCAGCGCTGTAACTGGTTCACTACCTGACTGAGATTAAGCAAAATCCCCACCTAAACGGTCATACCAATTACAATCCTCTTTACCGACTTTCCGCACACCCTCTGTAAGGACACTCAGGTCATTTCCATCATAAGCAGAAGTCGTTTCCACCTTTCAGGAACACATTTGCTGTTTACTCCGTCTCAGGAATGAATAAAGAGACAGAGGAGAGGCCCGAGACGCCAGGCTGTTAACTCTGATATTGATCTGCGATCACTTCATGAAACTGCATTGAAATTCTGATTTGAAACACACACACACACACACACACATACTCACACACACACACTCACTCACACACACAAACACACACACACACACACACACACATGCTCACACACACACACACACACACACACACACACACACACACACACACACACACACACACACACACATAAAGAGGCCCCCAGTGCTCCCATCCACACACTTGCAATTAAGATAAACCGCAAAATTAATTATTTTTCATGATCATCATCGACTGGGGCACATGCCTCAGTAAACAGGGTCTGACACCCCCGACTGGTAAACAGCTCAATTTACCGAGCTCAAAAAGGTGAGGAAGCGGATGAATTTTAATATCACCCCTGCAGCAACATTACAGATTACCCTTTTGCAACAGGTATCTATTAAGCTCCGGAAACGGACGGCTTCTGGGGGGCAGCCGAGGGTGGCGGTTACGTATGGGCGCCCATTGTGTGGCGCAGAGCGGGAGACCAGCAAATTGGGCCAGTTATCCGTCATTACGTTTTAATGGCATATCATTCAGATTTTTATCTGTGGCAGATGCCCTTGGGAGAGTAAGGGCCCTGACAGTCCCCTCCCCACACACACACAGACACAAACACACACACACACTGTTGACATGAGCGCAGGTTAAAACAGGGCAGCAGAGATAGGCCCATAAAACCGTCCTGCTTTATTAATCCGATGACAGCTCGTTGCCGCTCCTTCACAGGGCAGCGAATTTACAGCTCTGCCGCTCATCCATGGCACACCGACTGAGCACGACCCCCTATTAGAGCCAACGATTTAATCAGCGTGTGCTTCTACCCCCCCCCCCCTCCTCCCCACCACTGTTTGTCTAACCTTAGCTCCTCAGCGCCTCAGCGCACCCACCAGTGGTGACTGTCTCGCCGGCCGCTGCCAGTCAGAGGGGAACAGCAGCTCTGCTCTCCAAAAACAGCCCCCAGGACACGGGCGTTCTGCTAAAGCTGGCGCGACCGGCAGACACAGTCAGCGGGAATGGGCCACAGACAGGCACGTGCCACGTTCCGCTTCTGTTGCCAGGGAAATTAAGTGAAGGAAAAGTACGCGAAGCGACTTCACACAGGATGGCTGTCACACACATGGATTAAAAAACGAGCTGGATCGAGATGACAGAGACAGAGACAGGCTTCACCCCATTAGCCGTTTCTCTTCATCACCCAAGGCTCATATTAAAATCCCAGTTCCTTCAGCATTAGAAATCATAATGTACAGCACTGAGTGGCTCTGAAGCCTTTTGTATCTGTAGTGTTTGTATGGTGTCTGCCCGTTTTATTTTTTAATGACCCTTGTTATTTATTATTATTTTTTTCTTTTCTGAGACAGAAAAAATGTATCGTAATCATCATCATCATCATCACCATCATCATCAAAGGACCTGGGTTCTTGGCATTGCTTCAGTTCAGTTAAAGACATACACTTGCATTGCCTGATTTTTTTTTCAGTATGCTTCTCAAGGCAATGCCCCAAAATGCCTCTGTCTTTAACTGTGATTTCCTTCCCACAGTGCCTCTGTCTTTAACTGTGATTTCCTTCCCACAGTGCCTCTGTCTTTAACTGTGATTTCCTTCCCACAGTGCCTCTATCTTTCACTGAGTTTTCCTTCCCACAGTGCCTCTGTCTTTAACTGTGATTTCCTTCCCACAGTGCCTCTGTCTTTCACTGAGTTTCCCTTCCCACAGTGCCTCTGTCTTTAACTGAGTTTTCCTTCCCACAATGCATCTGTCTTTCACTAAGTTTTCCTTCCCACAATGCATCTGTCTTTCACTAAGTTTTCCTTCCCACAATGCATCTGTCTTTCACTAAGTTTTCCTTCCCACAATGCCTCTGTCTTTTGCTGTGATTTGCCTCTGTCTTTAATTGTGATTTCCTTCCCAATTCCTCTGTCTTTAACTGTGACAATGCCTCTGTCTTTCTTTCCCATAATGCCTCTGAGTTTTCCTTCCTATGTCTTTAGCAATGCCTCTGTCTTTCACTGAGTTTTCCTTCCCACAATGCCTCTGTCTTTCACTGAGTTTTCCTTCCCACAATGCCTCTGTCTTTAACCGTGATTTCCTTCCTATAATGCCTCTGTCTTTAATTGTGATTTCCTTCCCACAATTCCTCTGTCTTTAACTGTGATTTCCTTCCCACAATGCCTCTGTCTTTAACTGTGATTTCCTTCCCATAATGCCTCTGTCTTTCACTGTGATTTCCGTCCCATAATTCCTCTGTCTTTAGCTGTGATTTCCTTCCCACAATGCCTCTGTCTTTCACTGAGTTTTCCTTCCCACAATGCCTCTGTCTTTCACTGAGTTTTCCTTCCCACAATGCCTCTGTCTTTAATGCCTCTGTCTTTAATTGTGATTTCCTTCCCACAATTCCTCTGTCTTTAACTGTGATTTCCTTCCCACAGTGCCTCTGTCTTTACCTGAGCTTCCCCTCTGACAGCAGCTCGTGGAACGGGTCTTCACAGAGCAGCCGACTGGTCTCCACATCCAGCAAGTATACGAACACGCTCTCCTGCAAAACAGACAGCACCGGGGTCAGCAAACAGCACAACAGCCACAGCAACAACACGCTTAAATGAAGGGGGGAGAGGGTGAGTTAGCTTTGCCACCTTTTCAACTTAACCATTAAGCTTCATTCTATAGAGCATTTATGCTGGTTGGATAATTCATATTTTGGTTGAGGGTTAGTACTCTTTGATTGGTCTGATCAGTTCTGTGGGATGACGATATTTGATTTAAAATGCTAGCACAGCGTGATTCTACTCCACAGAGCTGTGCTGGAGTCTCCATAGGAAAAGCCCTACTCCTGTGCCACTGGGACCAGCTGCACCAGATGTTTGAAGCTGAAACCCAACGCACAATTCTCCACCTGTCCAGCGTCTCAAAGGGTCTTTTGTACAAACGCTGCCAGCTACCTTTCCTTAAAACTCAGTCCACTTTGAGTCTTTCTTTGACTTTGAGTCAGAGCAGGAACATACAGTACCATTTTCCGCTGGCTGTGAGTTGAACCCTCCCGGCGTCGGCAGTTCACATGTCAATCAACCCTCAACCCTCCCTGACTTTCACCACCAGCAGTGACCCTGACGTTCAGAATGGAAAACTTCACCTTGACATCCTTAGTTTGCTCCCTTTTCAACAAACTTTGAAAAAGACAGACTTTCTTAAAAAAGGTCCTGCCATCGTTTGACTCAAACCACTGTACACCTTGTTTTCCAAATGCCAAATCTATCTGCGTGTGATTTGGTGGACAGTGTGCTTTGGAAGACAGGACTTTAAAAGATTTATTTCAATGAAAACATTTACTGTGGATGGTTCAGGGTGCAGCCTGGGTCAGGCCGCTGTATTCATTCAAAGAACTTTCAAACTATATTGTAACTTTACAGAGGCGTTCATGTCTTTTGCACCATTTGTTTTGCATGCCCTTGGTACACTAAATAACTGTCTGGGTGAATCAGAATGCAATTTTAAACCCATCTGTACATTGTATTATTCATTCAAACCATGTGAACATGAACTTAAGTTTGATTCAAGCAACCTCTGCTACATCAGACCCATAGAACAGAGCAAAAGGAATTTGGATAATTACAATACCGTATAATTCTTCCTTCATTGGATTTATTTTCTGAGGAAGTTTGCTTAATCCATTTTGCAATGTAAGAGGCCCATGTCCTGTCTCCTTCGTCTGGCGTTTCCTTTCAGACTTTTGTGACCTTGCGTGATATTTTCAGGAGGCTCGATTGGGAGAATTTCAGCTATGCATCAGCCGTTTCTCAGACAGCCTCCTCTGTCTTTTGTTTTCTTTCCCTGCAGGTTTGTAAAGAGAGAAGCCATCTGCTCAGCTTTCACCTCTGGAAGAAAAATGCCCCAGGTCTTGCTGGCAGAGATGCTAGAAGGTCACACGGAACCGAGTAGGCTACTGGCCCGTAGCAAAACTATATCCGTGCAGAAACAGCATATTGGGTTTTTAGAAAGTCTTCCTGGGGAAAGAGTTCTGCCACACAGACCAGTGGTCTTCAATTCCAGTCCTGGAGGGTCACAGTGTATGCAGTTTTTTTTGTTACCCAGACTAATCAAAACAGTTGATTACACAGTCAGCTCACCTCAGCTGGATTCCTGGGTCTTAACTGGTTCTGGAATTTAGGTAAAATAAAACAAAAACCCAACACACACTGTGGTCCTCCAGGACCAAAAGTGAAGACCTCTACAGTAGATCAAAGCCATTCCCTGCAATGTGGGTGAGGAATAGCAGGTTATAGTTTAGGGTGGAATGTGGCCCCTTGTGACTCTCACTCCTCTATTGACTCAAGCCATACAATGGCATCCTCTACCTAGAGCAGCTCATGAGGTCTACGAGTGGCTCGTCCGGGAGTCAGCCCAGCTCCTTTTCCTGCTCTCCACGGCAGGCCAATGCCACATCCCGCTACCCTCACCCCTCCAAAGCACACAAACAGCGGAGATTGCGGGCAAAGCTCTGGGGTTGTTTTTTTGTTTGAGCACCATTACTGTTCCTTTCATCCTCCGCCCACTTCTGGCTGAGTGTCCGCCCTCGCCTCCTACCCTTCCAAATGACATCACCCTCTACAGACACTACCCTTACACCCCAAGATCATCTGAGTAAGCCTGCTGCAAAACGATACACTCTCTCGCACCCCCACCCCGCCAAACTCAAGATCAATGTCATAAGCTTGCACCTCTGCCAAGTGCCCCCACCCTCAACAAACCCTGACATTAAATATGAGAAATCCAATGGGTCCTTATATTCAAAAAGGCAGGAATCAAAGGGATTATAAAAACAAGGCTCTTTCTTCTCCAGGGGTGGCTAATACAGCCCTTTATTGCATTCCTATTTTTACCAAAGTTTTATTTATTCAAGATACGACTCCTTCAAAAAAAAGCTCCTTAAAAAAAAAATGGGATAAAGCTGTAGTCAAACATTGAGGCTTTCTGGGGCTTAAAGAGAGGTACCTCCATCTGAAACCACTTCCAGGAAGGTTAAGAGGAGGGCAACGCGAGCCCCAGAACACGCCGGCATCTACCGCAGTCGGGGGAATGTTTGAAATTAGATGCAGAGTGCGCCATTGTCCATAAACCATGTTAATAATCGTTGACAGCTCAACGCGACCCCAATTAGATCCCAAATTAACTTTCCCAATACTTACCGGAAAGCCGAAGCTGTTGAATTTCTGTGGACGCAAGGAAAGCCTTTGTGCTTTATTAACTAGACCACAAACCACAAACTGCCATTTCCCCCCACCCCCCCTTTTGGATAGACGAGCTGTCGTTTTGCAAGATGAAAGTGCTGGGGATGGGACAAATTGGATTGCTTCTTTTAATTTGTCAGAAACGTCAGGGAGAGTCCTGAGTCTTGTTTTTTTTTTTTTATTCGATTTCCACTGGGGGGAAATTGTCAGAGAGACCGCTGTCTGCTTCCTGTCCATACTTTAACCTAGCGTGAGTGACTGATAATTATCAATCTCCCAGTGAAAATACGGCGACAAAGTGGTGGCCTGCCGTGTCCCCAGCAGAAAGGAAACTTTCGATTTCGATCTCCCAGTTAAACAGAATCCAAAGTGCTGGTAAACATGGACTTAGATGCACACAGCGGATTAAATCTTCCTCTGAGAGCCATGAAAAGGGTAACAAAGATGACTAAAATTCTGCATTGCTTGCTTTTTGGTTATTAGGGAACAATAAGTAAATGCGATATGATGTGAAATGATATGAACAACAAATGTGCATTTCTCATTCTAGATTATGCTACAACAATTTATGTGAAACATATTAAGAAATAGCATATATACTTTGATTATGGTATTTATACTTGGGAGTTAAATACAGATACTTAAACACTAAACAGTTAAATACAATTAATTGTACATATTTTAATTATTGTATACTGCATGTTTTCACATTCTGACCAAAGGAGGTTGAAAAAGGAAATCAATAATCGCATATTTTGTAAGTCTGGAGCCCTCCATAACACATTCTGAACAGTCACTCTTCAGAGTGCTGTTTTTATTCTGAGAAGCAGTGTACATTTCCAACAATGAAATCATTCTTTCCCCAAACAAATCCGGCCTGTTTCAGGATCCATGGGATTAAATTAATGGACGCTTTTGCAAATGTGTTCAACCAGGGTCATGGGGATAAACTGGAGGAATCTAAGTTCTGTTTTGTCGGTCCAAGTTCATGGCAAAAAATTATACAAAAAAGTCAATATGATCTTCAATAATTGCTGCATCAATTATTGAAAAGATAATTTGTGCGATATCCATATCAAAGAAATCACATTTTATAGAAGTTTGGAATGAAAGCTCTGTTTTGACCGTTTTGCCATGAGTTTGGATCAGTAAAACAGAGTCCCCCATGTCTTATGAAACGCTATGTAAATTCTGCCGTGGTGTTGTGCAAAAGAGAATCACGACTCCTTTGAGTCAATTCCATTGTTCAAGCTGGCAGTCAAACAGAGTGTTCGCATTCAATATCCTCCAAAGAAAGTCAAACTGCCAAATGTCACTTAAAAAAAGATTTAAGATTCATGTAACAATAATAAATCAGAAAGTGAAAAAAGAAAAGCAGTCTGGTGCATTTGACTTTCGTCAGTGCATTGAATAAAAAAAATCAAAGTAACAAATATAAGAAGTCGAAATGAGCACATACTTACATCAGAAATAATTGCTAACCAGACGGCAGATATAGTGGTGCTGAGAGGAGGGCTGGGGGGGTAGTGGGTTGTGCACCCGTCCCCTTTAACCCTTTTAAAAGTGCCCTTTTTGAAACTTTTCACCCCTGCCGCTAAGAGAATCTGTGCGTGCTCATGGTTTCTGACCTTGTGAATCATCGATTAATCGATTGACAGGAAACTGATGTAGAAAACAGTCAGAACATCATACAAACTAATTCTGCAGCTGCTTTGCGTGCACAGCGTTTCAATTGATCACTGCAACAGGAGCATCTACACTAATACCAGGGAATGAGGAGATAAAAGAAAAGCACCATCAGTGGATAACGTGCTGACATGACAGACTCATTCCCTCAAACTGGCCATGAGAGTGGAATGTTTTCATTGGTCAGCTCCATTTCTAACTGGAGCACCAATGCCCACAGTTACTAAGATCACAACCAGATCGATCAAATGAAGCTAAATTCCTACCCACCCAATGTCTGAGGTCACATCTACTAATAGCATTATGTGCATATGTCATTGTTGTCTAGCTCTGACCTAGCACCATTATCCAGATGGATGGCGTTGTGCTACACTGTCCACAACATAAAAAGTAGAAGTCATTGGATGTCAGACATATTAAAAGGTTGCGATTTGATTTTTTGGTTTATGAAATATAGGAGAGTGCACTAGATGGAGAATTTCACTGATCTTAAATTGCATTATGTGTCTGGGTCATTTGGTGTATTTTAGTCTTCGGTGTCTACATCCGGCGCACGACGTCTGTCAGAGAGAAAATGCAGAGAGGAGACGTACCACTTTCGGGAGCACGGCTTCCAGCACCTCTTTGATGACTTGCCGTAAGGAGCTGGCTTCAATGATGGAGGCGAGCCTGAGCAAAGCATCCTGGGAAAAAAAGAAACAAAAATCGGCTGAGTAACCACACCATCGGCTCTGTACCCCAGGCTCGGGAGCGTTCAGTGGCCGCCGAAAGGATGTTCGTGACACACAGATCATGGCTCGGACTCAATCAAATGCACTTAGCCTCTTAACAGGGCATACGCCATCCAGTCAAAACAGACTTTGAAATGCCATATGTTTTATTCTAAAATAGAATAGTGTATGACCAAGTTAATTTTTTTAAAGATTTTCACATGCCCTTAGAGACACTAATTGTGTTTGATTGAATCCCATTGCGTGTTTGTTTGTGCTGGGAGGAAGTGCTGTCCCGTCGATCCTAAAAACTCAAGGCTCACAGCTTTCTCGAGGGCAGGCAAAACAGGTTATGTACCTGGGTAAATGGAGACCTTGTACAAATCGGCAGGGTATGGTCTTTGATTGGGATCTTTAAACAATAAATCTGTCAAGCAAACATTCAAGGGAATCACTGTTCTTTCATTTTTACAAGCAGGTTATGTGCATGTTTTAACTAGTTAATTAGATCACAGGTGGTTTCCCTATGGAAATACCTGGGCATATGAGGGGAAATACAGTTTCCAAGGCAAAGAATACAAGGGGCCTGGCCCCTCCGTTAATGTAACCAATAATACCCCGGCAAGTGTAAAAATGGACATGGCTGGTTGCGTGTAAACATGGCGACCATCGCTAGAGGTGGGGACCTGCCCGTATGAATTCATTGGACAGGAGCTTGACGGTAACCATGGCAGCTGAACCTGCTGATGTTTGATGAAGCAACGGTGTCTAAGGTGGGCTTTCTCCACAACGTTCAGGAACAGATCCAGAAAAGAGCATTTCCCCCATTATCAGCTACGCACGACTTGATTGGCTGACTGCCTGTTGCGTTTTTGTATACCATCCTGTAGAAAATCGAAATTCAGTTTCGACTCCAGGACACAGCACATGCATGATATAATGGCCGCATATGGTGACCTTAAACCCCATTACATGAAATTAGGTAGGCGTTTCCTTTTTTGTTTAATCTACCTGCAAAATAAAAATAAAATAAAATGCTTCATAGTCTCATCAATAAAATGATATTTGTTTTCCCACTGCTTTCTTCTCTCTGCAGCCGGGGAATCGTTTACTCTCACTTTCATATCCATGCCGGTGCTGTCCATGTGCGGCACTGATAGTTTCAATACCGGAGTTGAACTCCTGGGTCTGCGCGCTCTGACTCTCTCAGTGCGATCTGGACCGAGCCGCCGCATTGACACTAATCTATTTTAATGCATGACTGCACCGGGCCGGTTTTGCGCGTGTGATACAGCCTTCAAACAGAATGCATTAAAGTGCAGAGTTCTGTGAAGAGGCGCTGTCGAGCAATTGTTTTTTTAGGACCCTTACAACCTCTCTCAAGATGGAAAATCTGACAATCAACAAAGGGTGAATGCTAACTACAGAAATGTACTCATCTGCAGACATTACGCAAAGAGCTGCAGCCACCGAGATTAACTACGGTAGACCGTCCGCCACGTTTCTTGAGGAATTTGAGACCTTGCAATTCACTTGTAATAAATTGCATTGCCGGCAATCCCAACACTTCGAAAGTTCACATAACCTGAACATATGTCTTATGTCTGAACTTATGCCAAGCCTTACAGATGTTGTCATGGTTATGGCGGTTATAGTGATTTCACTATGGAAAATAATAACAGGTGTGGTGATTCTGCATGAAGGCACACTGCATGCGAGAAGGGCACTCGGCACAGAGTGAGGAGGAGTCAGGTGACACGTCAGGTGACCCAGCTCCGCAGCCCCTGATCTGAGTCACAGCAGGGCTCCGCCGACCCTGATCCATGGGCGCGAGGAGGTACTCAAGAATCGCCTCCAGGTGAAAGAAAAACACTCAGGTGCCATTCTGGAAGCGAGACAAGCACGGCAGAGCAAGGAGAGATGCCAGGAGACACGTTTCTGTGGCAACCGCTCTCAATCTTGAACCAACCTGTATTGTTGCTGTTGCTACTTTGGTCACATTCATAAAAAAAGGGGAAAAAAAAAGTCAAATACACGAAGGGGAAATGGTTTCCCTTCACAGCACATGTTAGCTTGATTCATCCATTCATCTGTCTCAAAAACTGTACAGATTCCCCGCTGTGTTCAATTGGCTTATCCCAACTACTTAATTGACTTCGTACTTCAATGTGAATCAGGCTCTTTATTGTGCTGTGAAATGTACCTCCATGGCAGAACCTCACCAAGCCCCCTTTGATTACTTTCAGTGTCAACTGAAAGGACTGTTCACTTCACTGAGGAGGGTAAAAAAAAAAAACAAACAGAACAAATCCATATCTGCCATTGAACTCCCATTCAACTCACTCATTCAAGAATGACTAAACCAGGCTACTGCAATGCCGCTAAGAGTAAGAACAGCTTTGATGCTACAAGAATGCATGCTGTCTACCATATTTATCAAGTCTTTATAACTTACAATGTGTATTCCATGGTCTTAAGGATATTAGATATATTGACATTAGATAATTGATATTAGAAGGACAGAAATGCTGCAGACTACTGAAAGCCAAAACAAAGGAACTCTCGCATAAATGGCTGGTTATCCACAGGAACAGCAGCACTTATAGTATAAGCACAACTGAACCACAACACGATATTAGAAACAGTATCTGAAGCAACTGCATCCTAACTAACTCTTGCAGGACCCGAATGTAATTGAAGTGTATAATATATATTCATTTTTTCTATACGGTGCTCTGTGAACATGGGGTATTCCAAGGCAAAAGAAGGTGATGGTAGAGCGCTGTCAAACACGGTCATATAGGTAGCAGTTAATGGTAACCATTAATACAGCTTGACATGAGTTTCCTCTAAGCAACACGGGGCTAAGTGTCTGGCTCAAGGGTGAAATACCACGGACACACCGAGGATTTGAACCGGACACCTCTTGTTTACTTCACAGCATTAAAAGCCAGTGGCCGTGGTTGTTTGCCTTTTCAGGAGTGGCAGTTTGACACTTGGGACCGGGCTGAAAAGCTTTCAAAGACGCAGGGAGAAAAGTGTGGCCATTTCGCACCTCCCTGCAAGTCACGCAACAAACCTGTGTCTGACCACCAGCATTTTCCGGCTGCAGCTATTTTTGAATTTTTGGTGGTTCGGAATGTGCTCTGCCTCCCGTCTCTCTCAGAAGAAAATGGCGCCTATTAATCACTGTGCACTTCACACCGCAAGAGAGGAAGAAAAAGAAGAAACTCCACCCAACTTATGAACCGAATGCATCATGATCGATGTAGTGGCTTTGCTGGACTAGCTGTGAAATGAGAAATACAGAGCCTCCCCCCACAGAACTCAGAGCCTGAGACTCCTGAAGGGGAATTTTGTGACTTAATCTCCCCCCCCTTCGAGAAAATGAAAGAGATTACAATCACAGCCTTTATGGTGTATGGATAGGAGGATTAAAGCAGTGAGTACATACAGAAAACAGAGAGGATCATGGTCCGGCTAACAAGGCATGAAAACAGTGAGGATCTTTCAGAGGGATAACCGGGACAGACCTACTGCTCACTTCTTCACACGAAAGAGGAATCAGGGTTGTATTATTAGTAACTCTGGTATTAACGTGTGCACTGTATTTCCAATGATTAAAAAATGAAAATAAAGAAGTAAACAGTCTTTGAAAGGAGGCTGAAGATTAAAACAAAAATAAATAAAAAACTACAGCCTTATGCTCGGGCCAATGATTTGTTTCCTGACTACAACAGAGGAAATGTCTGCAGTAGCGCCGAAAACAAGACGTTTAGTTACTCCTAGATTAAAAGCTATGCCATTGGGAAGAATCAGGCGAAACATCAATCACACCAGGGGAGCAGAAAAATTTAAAACATTATTTCCTTAATCAGACACTCCAGTTTTGCAACCAATTACCATAATCCTGTAAATGTCTTTGGGCGGAAAGCACTATACTAAGACATTGCGAGGGCTGGTGGTTTACACATCTTTTCTCAAGCCGCGGTTTGAGAGCAGTATTAGATTAAAACATAGTTATGGCGTGCTCCAGAGATTTACATTTCTGTGTTTGGAATGCATGATTTCAAACCAGACTTTTACTGAACTACTTAAGATGAAAGCCTGACCTTTTTTAACCAGCCCTTTCAGAAATCGATGTGCCCTGTAGACTATCTGTCCTTGTGAAAACCGTGCCTTTAAGGCAGCCCGGAGCACACCGTGTGTCTGACTCCATCCCTGGTCTCCGGGTTAGTTTCATTTCCATTGCAGGTTTTTTTTTTTTTTGGGTCCCTACACCGTTCCCTTCATACTAATTTGGAGAGGTACCTCTTTAATGAAAATACTCAAAGCTAAACCCTCCAGGCTACACAAGAAATTTTGTGATGAAAGATATTTGGAAAAAAAAGAATAATTATTTTTTTAAAGGAGCAATAACTGCATTTCAAATATGAAAGCGCCGGGTTTGGTTTTTACTGTCGCCTTTAATTAACTAGCAGACATGATGATCAACATGCCCAGAGAGTTTAACATTAAAAACTGCATTAACCTCAAGGGTCTGTTTGGACCATCAAAACCCAAGCAGTGATAAAACAGACTACCCCTGGGATTCAGTCAAATGCACTTAGTCTCTTTAGGCGCATGTGCCACTCAATCAATACAGGCTGTAGTCTTTTTAAGGGTGTATGGCTATTCTATTTTTAAATAAATTTAACACACACACATTCGAAAAGACATGCTTGGTTGACTTGACACATAACGGTCAACATACTTGAAATACTTTGTTCTGATTGAATTGCACATGCTCTTAACAGGTTTATCTTATTATGTCTCAGCGATTATTATAAACAATAACAGGTGCATCCTTGATTTAAAAAATTAGATAGGTGTGACACACATGTCGGGGAAAAGATTTTTATGTAACCATAGCAGCCACACAACTGTCACGTTTTACTTGTGTGTAACTGACGTCACAAACTTTTGGCATAAGCCTGCCAGCAGTTAGTCAATACTATACGCTTCATTTCGACCAGAGTCATGAGACGAGGCCATTCAAATGACTCCTCAGCATTTTATATACGTAATAAACTAGGGAACAAACATCTTCGGTCCATTTTGCAGTGTGGCGGATCAGTGAACTATTATTAAAATATGATTTACTGATCATATTGGTATTCAATTCATAAGATTCTGCATGCTTCTGGGAATCGAATTTAATTTCACTTCATGCTTTCCTCATACAGTGTAATTAAAGCTAAATACGGGACAGAGACGGATTCTAAATCAAGCATGTGATTAACTAAAATAGGTTGATATTTGCCTTAAAGTTTTATTGATGTCAAGGTGCGCGTTTGGAAGAGTAAACATATCCGGGTGGAATACAGCAGTTTAACGGTTACGCCTGTGTCTCGCCAAGCAAAACATTAAATGTGGCGCTACGGCTTGATTACACGACTACATTGGTTTGTGTAAATAATGAATTCATCATTCAACATTACAGGTGATCTCAGGCTAGAAAACAAAAAAGGAAAATTACCTGCTGATGTGGCTTTTCAGACTCAGAATACAGAGTTATTTAGGGGCACTGGTGGTTCACTACAATTTTACTACCGATCAGACAGACAAACGTATGTTGGTGTGCAAGAACGGTAAAACTAATTAAACCTTTGTTGCCCTTAGGTTGATTAACCTTTCTCACTAATTACCGTGGAAGAGAGAGTAAAATGTCACGATGGGTTGGGTGACACACGGGCCAATGGGCACCTCACCATAGAAATGTATTGGACTCCATGGCAACATCTTATGGATCTATATAGCCCCCGCTGATAGTCAGCACCAGTACCCTGGGGGGTAAGTTTACTGATGGGAACTCAGATAGAGCCAGGCACTCTAATTTAGTCTGTGGAGCCATGCTGGGCATGCTCACCTTTAATGTACCTTACAAAATATGCAGTGTCAACATGGCATCAAAATCCCACCTCAGTACCATACATATGTGCATTTTTCATATCCTTATTTGGACATGCTTTGACCATTCTCCCTCAGGATTGTCTGGTTGGCGTCATCCTTTCAAAAACCTCAAGCAACATTGTTTTTGTAAATATGAATTAGCATTAAATGAGCACTAATTAAACTGGCATCTTAGAGGCTGTAACAGTGGCCTCTAGTGGCAATAACAGGCAGGCGCAACAGAAGTATTGAGGAGAGTAGCTTGGCCCCTTGGGTATTCCTGTGTCCCATTGGCCACAACTCTTTTCTCATCTGAATGCCGCAGGAGGTCTAACCAGGCTCCTATTCAATTAAACCTCTGTTTCCTATGACTTTCTGCCAGTTCTTAATGGCATGGCGCACATACACGCAATTACCTGCGTATATCATGAGAGAGGAGATATTTGCATTGAGACAGATGTGGCAATAGAATTGCACTGTAATAGAATTGCAGTGACATACATGAGAGATAGGATGTTCTACCACCGTATACATGATTTTATGTTTTACATTCCTTTCCATAAATATTGATTTGGGTAACGAGTCTGAGAGTGAGCAAGAAGAGGGATCCACAAGAACAGGCTGGAGTAGGAACGGATGGGCAGACTGCTACTCTGTGCTATAATTTAAAAGCATAAAAAGAAAACAGCCATGAAATCTGAGGGGAGACCACAGCCACCGAAGAATGCCATCTGGGAAGAGAGGAAATGGATCATTTTTAGGAATTTTAACATCAGAGCTCAATGTCTGCCAAGAAGTGGGTCCCTGTCATTCTGCCTTTGTCATTGCCAGCTTCTGGGATTGTTCTCTACGGTTCACACTGCTTCGAAAGGACATTATTTAGCAGGCTAACAGTTATTTCAGCCCATACAGATATTAAAAAAGCTTAAATATATAGAAATCAGCTCCCTCCACTGGCTCTGCAACAGTCCATACAGTGACAGAGCAAGCAAGTCAAGCAGGACTTACAGACAAAGACACAGACAAACAAAGCATAGAGCACAAGACAGTGATCTTCTGGTATTACACAACGATACTCTTCAATACTTAATGCATTCATGCAAACTGCTTAACCATTTGTCCCGATGCTGTCAATCAAATAAATCAAAATTTTATTGTATTGCATTCCCTTTAATGAAATATCTCATTTTCAGTGTGTAATGCATGCATGAAGGTCAAAGTGACTTAAAACCATAATTCATAATTCATAATTTTGGGCTTGACTTTACCCTACAAATCACCTCAGAATTTATGAGGACGTTCCATTTAGCAGCTGTATTGATTAAAAAAAAATACAGCCAGCCCAATTCTGACTGTCCGTGATGGCCACAGTTTCTACTGACACAAAGCACTTTCAAACCCCCATCTGTTTTCCCTTACAATGCTTCACCCTGTCATTCCAGCAGACAGAAGATGACATATCGGCGTGCCACAAATAAAAAAAAAACACAAAGCAGCTATCTCTGGGCTTTCCCCGGTATGATCACTGCCCTTAAATTTCAGCTTGCTATGCTGATACATTTCCCTGTAAACATAAAAGAAAGGCCAAAAAACACCAAAAAAAAACAGCAAAACCTGGAGCAAGTGAATATACAAGGTCGCAATTCAAACGACATTTGTCCTTACATTTGGCTGCAATCAAATGCAAGCGCTCATGTTTATCTTCAACAACACAGAACGTTCTTGTAGTGCAAAACCATTCCACTCTATTCAGTTATAAGTCAAAGTTAAAGGTGAAATGTTGATTGAATACTGGCCAAAGACTTTGACATATCTGTTCATTTCTGTGGCCTGGACAAACACCGCATAGAAGTCTCTGGTGTGTTTTATCCATCTTTTATATCCGTTTATGCCCTCGCTTTATAAGCTGACCTTGTTCAAAAGGGACACCTGGGGTCTGTTATGCAGTGCCACAGTCCAGCAGGTTTCCAGTCCCTTTCAGGGCTTCGGAAACCAGGAGAGAGCAAGTTTATCTCTCTGCAAATGTAATTAAGGCTGATTCATGCGCTCAATAGAGCAGGTGGAACAAACCATTCTGAGTGACCCCTCCAGAACCACTGGTTTGGGACTCCTTGTCAACAAAGCTACACTTATGTGATCATTAATCTTTTCTGGGCTTCAGCAAGTACAGTGCGGTACTGTAATACACAGATTATAAAAAAAAAACAGGCACACATATAGCTCAGATATGAGATTAAAAAGGGGGGCTTACCCCCAGAAGATTCTCAGGCAGTACTAATCCGGAGCACATATGTGTTTGTTTTGTCTATGATGAAAGTGATGTCAAAAAACATCGTTTTTAAATAAGTGAAATCCTTTACTGTTTGGGATTGTTACATTTCCAATTGCTTATTTTTTAAACAAGCTCTCTTGTTGTGTAACTGTGAAAGTAACCAATAATCAAACCAGCAGATAGTGGAATTTCAGGTCTCCATTTGCAATCACTGAAAATGCCAGAAAGGGGTGGGGGTGGGGGGTGTTGGGGGGGTGGAGGCTCTTTCACTAAATACAGACTGGAGGATTTTGCATCATCACTGCCCTGACAGATAAACCCTGCATTCACCAATCAGAGTGAGAATAAGGGTGACAGCATACCTGCCAATGATTGGCCCATGTCAGCCTGTCCTTCCCATCATGCATCACTCACGAGAGCATCAGTGTCTGCTTTCTCAGCTCCCGGTTTTTCAAACCCCCACCCAACATGCAGGTGGTGCATCGCAGCGCAAGGGAAAGCGGATTACCTCTGACCTCAGCCCGCAGCACAATTTAATGATGAAAGCACCATAGCACATTTAAAAGCACATGGAAGAAACAGAAGCTCGCTGTCTGGCCTGTGACGTACACTAGACAATCACCCCTCTGTGTTTCTGTGGCCACGCGCTAGCCCACGCCACTAAATGCTTTCACACTGGCCTATTTGTTCAGTCATGAGCCTGTACGCACACGTGTGATAGCCTAATAGCCAACGTTTGACAGACCTGTGTAAGAACACAGCAGTGTGTGCCTGACAGGCTGAATATTAGCTTTTTTTTTTTTTTTTTTTGGACTAATCGATCATCAATCATGAGCAGGCATGCTGACAGTGAAATAAGACAAAGAAAAACGGCCTTTTTCAAACCGCTCAGAGTAAAACAGGGGGGCTCGATATTTCGCTCGGTAGGTAGCGCTGGATACCTGAGGGGGGTTGTCACTCACTCTCCCGTTCTCAGCTTGATGGTGGCTGAAGAAATGGACAGCTCAGACAGGATTTCTGTGTTCACACTGCTCAGTGCAAATTATGTGCTGTCAAAATCAGCCTACCACAAATATGGTACTTAATATGATATCATCCTTATTATTATGAAATATGTCATATCTAACATTAGGATACATTAAAAAACATGAAATGCATTTATTTATTTTGTGATATATTGATGGATAATAATTAAAGTGAAAAAAGTAACAAATGAAAATGTTTGAATACCTAATATTTTACAATTTGAGTATCTACAAAATCACGGCTGCAGAGGTATATTTGTGCATCCTCTCAGTAACTGTGCAAAAATATGTGCAAATATTAAAAAGTTTACAACTTTTTAAACTTCTTTTTTGGTTACCTACATTGACTCAGGTGATTAGCACAGAATTTGTACATATCTTGCGTCATAAGGTAAACAAGCACAAATTCAAAATGGCTGCGACCAGGCCACTCCCACTGCCATGCCCGCTTTTAGCCAATTGGCATGAACAGAAACACACTCCTTCACACACACACACACACACACTTGACCTCCATGCCAAATGTCAGCCTCCTAGGGCGAAGACTGTGGCCGCCAAAGGGTGGGGAAATTTTTGTGGACCAACCAACCGACTGACCGACCAACCAACCAGCCAACCAACTGACAGAGAAAGCCATAGAGCAGCCGGTTGCAGCTAAAAAAAAGACAGTGCATCCAAATTTAATGTGGAGGTGAAAGAGCCGAATCCGGCCCCCGTCCCTCCCATCAGCCATCAGGTATTCCCTGATCAGAGGCGCGAGGTTCGTTCACATCGCCGCTGATGACGTGCCAGCAGAAAGGCCGCTCCGCGGTAGAGGGAGAATCAAAGGTTCAGCCGCTGAATCCCAAACCATCCCTGAGTGTTTGGAGCACGCAGCTGCAGCGACGGAGATAACGGAGAGGGGCGAAACCCCGTCGGCGGTGAGAGCTACAGGCCGCCGCGCCACCGCGCCGCCTCTCTCACCGCCGCGGGCTGTTTCGAGTGACAGTACCAGGTGTGAGAGCAGATGATTTGGCTGAGCGAGGTGCATTTTTCAGGGTATGAGCAAAACCACGTCTGAGCGGTTTCTGTGTCTGGCAGCCGTTACTTTCAATTTACATTACTGGTCTTAATAAATTGGTCGTAACTTCAAGCTGACTGATATCACATCGGCCCTGTTGTTTTAGTCTTTTCTGTGTAGTTTTCGACTCCTTTAGTATACACTTTGCTGTTCTGTTATTCTGCCAAAAAGCATTAAATATACTCTTCAAATACACACACCACAGGAAGTGACACTTTACAGCTTAGTTCCACTTAGTATCAGTGTAATTGTTACAATACATTACATTTACATGGCTGTCATTTAGCTGACGCTTTTATCCAAAGCTACTTACAGTTGATTAGGCTAACCAAGGGCCAAACCCCCCTGGGAGCAATGTGGGGTTGGGGGCCTCAAGGGCCCAACAGCACTGGGTGGTATTCTTGCTGTGGCTGGACTGGGGCTTAAACCACCAACCTCAGGGATCCCAGTCATGCATCTTAGCCACTAGACTACAGGATGCCATCATTCTTCAGTTATTTTGTATCTATGCACAGGCACTTGGTGGCGTTCACATAGGAAACTCCATATTGTACAATATTGTTTCACTACATTTAATCCTGAGTAACAGACACACACTTAGGTAAAACTGCAGCACACACATACACATGCATGGACATTCGGGACATAACACACACAGGACTATACAAAGAGGCTATGTTTCCCAGCTCTTCCCAGAGGCCAGCAGCAGAAGGTATGGGTCCTGTATGTTATTCCAACAGGGCTGCGTCTCCAGTAGCATATGAACACTGGAGACACATGCACTGTAGAATACAGCCAGGCCGAGAGCTTGCCCAGGGCAGCCAGACTGTGCGAACTGCAGATTTCCTCCCAGCGGTCGATGGCTCTTCTCCTCCCTGACTCCTGCGGAACACTACTGAGGGAAGCTCACTGGGTTGCTAGGCAATGGGGAGAATCCTCACTCTCAGCTGATCACCACATCTGCCAATCATATGAGGCCACACACTGCTACCTCACAATAGGTACATAATGGCTGTGGTCCTATGAGACATGGAAGACCAAACACTTCTGTAACTGTCCTGACAGAGCCCATAGTCAGTGATGTGCTGGTAAGTGAGGAGATGGGCATACTGTAACTCCAAAGCCCATATGTATTAATGGTAATAAGGCTAATAGGTGGGTATACTGTCTGAGGAGGTGGGCATACTGTAACCCCAAAGCCCATATGCATTAATGGTAATAAGGCTAATAGGTGGGTATACTGTCTGAGGAGGTGGGCATACAGTAACTCCAAAGCCCATATGCATTAATGGTAATAAGGCCAATAAGTGAGTATACTGTCTGAAGAGGTGGGTATACTGTAACTCCAAAGCCCATATGTATTAATGGTAATAAGGCTGATAGGTGGGTATACTGTCTGAGGAGGTGGGCATACTGTAACTCCAAAGCCCATATGTATTAATGGTAATAAGGCTAATAGGTGGGTATACTGTCTGAAGAGGTGGGTATACTGTAACTCCAAAGCCCATATGTATTAATGGTAATAAGGCTAATAGGTGGGTATACTGTCTGAGGAGGTGGGCATACTGTAACGTCAAAGCCCATATGTATTAATGGTAATAAGGCTAATAGGTGGGTATACTGTATGAGGAGGTGGGCATACTGTAACGTCAAAGCCCATATGCATTAATGGTAATAAGGCTAATAGGTGGGCATACTGTAACTCCAAAGCCCATATGCATTAATGGTAATAAGGCTGATAGGTGGGTATACTGTCTGAGGAGGTGGGCATACTGTAATGTCAAAGCCCATATGTATTAATGGTAATAAGGCTAATAGGTGAGTATACTGTCTGAGGAGGTGGGCATACTGTAATGTCAAAGCCCATATGTATTAATGGTAATAAGGCTAATAGGTGGGTATACCATACTACATCCCCAAAAGTTTAAATGGCTACACCCCTTGGACTCACATATACCTGTGACTATGCCCCTGATCAAAAAGTCTGCTTCTTTGTGAAATCATGCCTGTGTAATATAACTGTGACAAAAGGTCAAATTAAATTGTCCTTTCGCCTGTCGCTCCAAAACGTTCTGCCAATATTAGTCTGGGGAAAACTTCATAAAGAGACTGTTTTTGTATAGATTCAGGGCAAAAAGCATTGCAGGGAACAGGTATGTATTTATGTGCTTTCTGAGAGATTATTCTGCCAGTGTAATAAACATAAAGTGATTTTTTTATGCCTTAAAACTTCAACAAAGGTGACGAGTACCTTGACTGATTCTATACTTCTTAAAATATGAAAAAGGTCACGATGACATTTACAGACATGGTTCAGAATTTAATCAATAACTTTATTTGAGGCACCAGTACCTCAATTTTTTATGTGACATGTATATTAAAAAACACATTTGCAGAGCGATGCGAAAGGTGTTTTTTTTTTTTATTGACAGACAGAAAAAATGGAGAGAAATTGTTTCTGCTCATGGCAATACAGCAATGATCTCCCCTTATTCATTTCACTCTTTCACTTCTCCTGAAGTCCATTCAATCCCAGGCACATTCACGGCTCTTTCTCGGGGCCTTTTCTCACATCACTCTTTTGAAATGAATGGAAGAAGGTTCACATATGTATTAATTTTCTGGGCACTCAGACGACGCTTGCCCGGGCTTTCTTTTCTCCCTGACCCAGAGTAGTTTGTTTAGGAATGGCTCCATAAATCAAATGCCTCTCAAAGCATGAGCGAAGTCAAACTCAAGTCAAAGCTTTCTTTTCAATATGTCTCTGACCTTCGACCACTTCAAGACGGTAACAGGGAACCGTAACGCAATCCAGCACTGGCTTAAAAAAAAAAAAAACGTTTGTAATAAAGGCTATGAGGTTGCCATAGCAATCAAGGTCACGATTCCCGTTTGAGACGTTTTCACTTCGCTAAAATGTGAGAGCACTCAGACATTAAGGTTGATCTGTGCATCTGTCTCCAAACGGAATGTCTTGCAATGTGACTTCTGCCGATCGTAAGTAGGCTTTAAGGTAGGTACCATGAAAATGAAAACACAGGGCTATTGAAATTGCACATAATTGAGGACCTTGGTATCAGCATTATTTGCTTGCATTGTATAGTCTGAGGGTGTTGCAGAGTGTAGGACGGAAAAAAATGCGGGACGCTCAGAATTGTTGCTGGCAGGAGTGGGTTTTTCTTTTATCTCTGAATAAAATGTGAGTCTGCTTTGAACAGGAAAGCCTAGCAGACTTCCAGAGACCAGAAAATAAACATGGGAAATACAGGGTTCCTGCAACGGAGAGAGAAATACAACTGTGTGGTTTTACCTTATGACCACACTATATTTTAAAAGCTTTTGGAGGATGGAGGAAGATGCTTGGGTCTCCCCTCCTTTCAAAATATCAAATGATCTGTGATTTCAAGTGACCGCAACAGGAAAACTGAAAGAAAAAAAGGTTAGCATGAAGAAACCAAATACCATATTTGCAGGTGGTCTGCAAAGACCCACCACATACCTCCAAAAATAAAAAAAAAAGATTTAAAAACACATAAAAAATCCTTCAATGCACTTTAAATTTACCAGCTGGGAGAAATGGTCCGAGAGAGAGAAACAGAGAGAGAGAGAGAGAGAGAGAGAAAAGAGAGAGAGAGAGAGAGAGAGAGAGAGAGAGAGAGAGAGACTGAAAAAGGCCCCGTTTAGCATGGACAAATCAAATAACTGAAAAGGCAGCTGTCATTTGGGGAAAAGTGACAAGTCATGTAATGCAATTTACAGCCTGCTAACGACGGCGGGGAAATGGAGGAGACCCGCTGTGGGAAAAAGCATTACTGCAGGTGTCGCGAATGACTCGAATGAAAGGGTCAACCTCCACCTTTTTCTGTAAACCAAGGTGTCATTCATTTTCCCCCATGAGATCACACCTCAGAACTTCATCACGGATCAGTGCTGGTGCGGAACCTTTCGTTTTACTGAGGATCCTGTTTTAATGTAAGAAGGGGGTAAGAAGAGAAATCTGAATTCCATCTGTAAATTTTGCGATGACAGACAATCGAAAACCAATGGAAAAAAAAACAAAAAGTAAGACATTAGAAAATATGAGATGGTTTGCAATTATATAGCAACAAATTGTATACAACTGTGAAAAAACAATCAAATATGATGACTGTAGCTTGCCTACTGCGGGACTGTGCAAATAACAGTATTATTATGAAAGATGTGTGTTGATAAAAGCCAACACTGCAGATTAAGTGGAGAGCGAAAACAGGAAATTCCAGGAAAACAGGGAAAAGGTAGGTACACCAGCAGGTGAGAGAGCAGAAGGGAGGATACTGACGGCAGAGTGGGTGTCTCATTGGAGAAACAGGAGTGTGTTTGCGCGGGAGTGTACCACTAGCGTGTCACTACTTCCTCTAGGGAGGGGGGAGTGGGGTGACACCTCAGTGGGTGGGGGGCTGGGGGTGGGCTGCCAAGCTCCGGCCAGCTGGAGATAACAGACCGAGAGGAAAAAGCAAGGCAATAAAAAAAGAGAAAAAAAAGGACAGGAAGGACAGGAAGCGACTTTTTGATTGCCTGCTGATGGCTTTACCGCAAGTAAAACACGAGGAGGGATATCGGCCTCCAGTTTAAACGCCATCTCCACACGTTTGGGAATGCAGACAGCAGCAAGAGAGAGAGATCAGAGAGTCAGGTGGCACACTAAGATACGCGTGGCATAAAGAAGTGAAACAGAGAAGATAATTCTTTTCATATTATGGGATAATTATTTTGAGGTCTTTAATGTGTTTCCTATCCTTACCCTTACACGTGAAAAAAAAAAAAAACTTCAAGGGTACATATTATTGTTCTATAATGAATCTAAATGAGCATAAATGAGTGAAGTTAAAATCTACATTAAAGTTCTTCCAGTGATGTCTGGCTACAGGCTAGGAATGTTGCTGAAGGCACCTAATGGACCCAGATATGAAAATCAAAGCGAAATGGATATAAGTGGCTTTGCAGAAAAAAAGCAGACAGAAAAATCTATTAACATACAGGGAACGCCATGTCTGAACTTGGATGAGACAAAATCCTTGATCTAAAAAAATTCACATTAGCAGATATGCATTTAATGATTTATTTGAAGAGTCCAAAAAAAAACCTCATTTTTTAAAGCAAGGAAAATCAAAGCGTTTTGTGGATTTTGCTTTACAACAGCTCAGTAGAGTGTGGAGCAAGTAATGTAGAGACAGTTTAAATTAACAGCTTTTGTTTCATGGAGGATGAGACAGTGAATTTTACTTCATCAGCAGTATGTGTGTGTTTCTGTGAGTTTGTGTGCATGTGCATGTGAGTGTGTATGACTCTAATATTTGTATGTGTGTGTGTGTGTGTGAGAGAGAGAGAGAGCCCCCCTGAGAATAACCCACTAACGGTGAAAGCACTAAAAGACATAGTTAATTAAAATGGGATATTTTAGTACGAAGACATAAAGACATAAAAAGGGGGTGGGTGACAGTACTCCACTACTTGACAGGGTGTTAATTTGTGCACCAACTGCTAATTTCAGTAAAAGCATTGTAGCATCAGCTCTAGTGATGCCAGCCAATGAGAATTAGGCTCATTCTCATTACACATGAGCAGGCCTTCAGGATCCAAGATAAATAGCTCAACAAGGGAGAGGGGGGGCATGCAATAACACTAACACCCCCATGCCCCCCTTTACACCAGAGACTGAAACAGCCCCCACGGTGCTGGCTCCAAATTCAGCATACTTCCTTGATCTCTGGAGGATACCCACGGACAAAAGAACGCTCATCAACAGGAAGCTCATCTCCAAAGTCCGCAATTACCCCAACAGCAACCGTTCAGGTGTCGGTCCATAAACAGAAACCATTTGATAATGAGATTAGAGTAGAGCCGGCCCTCTTTTCCTCTTTCAACGGTCGCCAAGGAGAACGCGGCGTTTGGTTGGAATCTGCACACACGCTCCCGGTAGCTTGCCGTGTTTTTTTTTTTTTTTTTTTTTTTTTATCTCCCTGATGCCCAGTGCGATCAGCCATGCGGGGTAAATTCATACAGCATCACTGTCAGAGCGATTTCGCTGCCAGGGCTTCGACGCTGGTGATGGGTATTCGAGTAGCCATGGAGACCATTGGTAAAGGAGCAGGACCTTTATGGGAGTGAGCTGACGGGGAAGGAGATTAGGCTCTGCTTGGACGGTCAGAAACGCTCCACGGAGCTGCTGGCACCCGTCCTGCTCCCGTTTCGCAACCTGTCCATCTTCCGCTGGCCTCCTCTGCTAGCCATCCCCACAGCCGCGCCCCCCCCCCCCATGAAGGTCTTATTCCCCTCATGACTCTTATGCCACAGTCACTGCTCTTACAGTCTTCAGCTCAGAAAGCTGTTTTAATGAGAGCTGGGAAAAAAGGAAAAGAAAATAAAAAAACACACATTTGGAAGGCTAAACCAGAAGGCTAAACTGCTAGAGTCTCTTTTGATCGAGAAATGATCAATAACGCTCCCTCGTCCTCATTCCCCAGCTCCGAGCCTTTCTTAAAAAGAGGACACGTTTGCATTTTTTTTTTCATATTATGTTCTCTTTCTGTCCTGTGCCTTTATCAAAGGGTTTGACTGGAACGACATGCCTGTTTGCTGTCACCCCACACTGCCTTTTTCGCCTTGTTTGTGACTTTTGCCTTTGTAAGGGGGTGTGGCGCTGGGGGTCGGTCGCTGTAGCTAAGGCTCTGTTCTCTTCCTTCCGGCTCTTCATCATGCTTCAGCCTGATGCAGGAGGTAGCGGCTGTCAATCACACTCCCCTCATTTTCCTCTCTTGTTCACAGAGACAATCATTACTGAGATTTGGCTTCTAAATCGGAGCTTCGGCAAACCCCAGGTCCCCGTCCGTCTCCTCCTTAAATAATATTGCTTTTAACTTATTCTGTCTGACGCCTGTTTCTGGCACCCTCTGCGATTTGTTATCTATTCCAACATTTTAACTCCACAAGTCACTGTTATATCAAAGCACGTACCTGAGGCTAACTTCACCAAGAGAAGAAAAAATGTCATCTTTTACTACTTTGAATGTGTTTTCTTCCAAGGGCCCATTGAAGGCAATTTAAATAATTCAGGAGTAGTTAAAGTCTTCTGGCAGAGCTAGCTTGCCTTACATTAGAGGGCTAATTCCATTTAATGACTCTCTAAGATTAATACAATCATGCTAAGCATAAATCAAGCTAAATGCATGTGCATCTCCAGACTTTAAATGCACAGATACCAGTCACTGATTGATGAAAGAGGGTTTGGGAGAGGATTAGGAAGATGTAGAATAATTTTGAAAGTCAGTATAACAATAAATTTAATAGAAATACAAGCTACTGAAATGAATCTTAACAAGATTTGGCAGCCAAGTAGGATATAGGGCCTTGTCAAAAGGTACAAAATATATATTGATGCTAAGGATTTTATGAAGATGTAAGAAACAGTGCTACAATTGAATGAAAACTACACTTCAGTCAGCTGTAATGTTATGGGTAAGTTACAGTAACCTGGGAGTCAAATGCAACATAATAGTACTTATGTTCAGTTAATATGCCTTGTACAGCACAAATGCAATTTCATGTGTTAAACGGTGGAACTGCATGGTGGAGACTGAAAATATTATCATGAAACAGGAGTGAATCCTGACTTTCTCCAAAAACTTTTACCAGTAATGCGAGCTGTGTGAGGCTTTTCTTCTTTTAAATATCATGTACAGATCTGCTCGGCACACTGCACAGGTTTACAGGATCGCTCCATCAGTGGAGTGTGAGAGCGATCAAGTAATATCCATTTGATTGACAGCCCTTTTGCTAAAACCTTTTCAGCATTCAACATTCTTCATCCCCCAACCCAAGAGTCAACGGGATCTCGATCAAGGTTAAATTAGTCTTTCACAGGGGAGGATATCTGATTTTAGTGGCTTCGGGGGATGTCAATTTCATCACACATCCAGGATAATTATGAGTTGTGAGAGGGTTTGTGATCCTGGATGTGTCGCCATGGCAACAAACCCAGCTAGATTTGAGCTTGGTTAAAATATATATATATATATAA
Source organism: Albula goreensis (assembly GCA_022829145.1). Classification (NCBI taxonomy): domain Eukaryota; kingdom Metazoa; phylum Chordata; class Actinopteri; order Albuliformes; family Albulidae; genus Albula; species Albula goreensis. The sequence goes on along the minus strand of CM040751.1, from coordinate 35,159,430 downwards.
AAAAGTCATTTCATCAAGAAATATTTGCAAAAGTTAACTCCGCAAATTTGTGAATCACTCCTCTCCTGCTATCAAATCATCTCAGAGGCAAGGAGAAGCTGGATGACAGACACGGGCAGGGGAACCGAACTCGAGATAGAAATGGCTCCTCTCCTTCAGAGTGCTCCACGTTGTTTGCATTGTAAATCTTTTTGGCTTACCCATTAGCCACCAGGAGTGCTCTGACTCTTGGCCATTTCCACTCCATCCCCTGCTGCTGTGTGGCTCTTTGAATGGTAATGAAAATGGCCCTCAGAGAGTCTGGCGTAGCCATAGTCTGGGAATTTTTTCCCAAGTGATTGAGAGACCTAAGTGTCAATATTGATAATCTATAATAATTGTTAGCCTGTTTAAGGACCAGTGGAGCCAATATCTGTATGCTCACATAAGTATTTTTATACATCGGAAAAAATGGAACCCACAGTTGACATAAAAATAGGTAGGCAATTAGTATAAGAATGCAAAATACAACGGAAATTGTCTTACAGGTAAGATATCTGCCTTCAGGTCATGTGTTCGGAGGCAGGGAAATAGGGAATGAAAGTAAATTGAATGCGAAAGTATGTAAGTAATACACGTGGCAAGGGTGGACTTGACTGCCCCAGGCTGACTGACAGACAGCAGTCCTGGAAGGCTGTGGATGGGAGCCCCCCCCACCACCCACCCCTGCCCAAATCAACCTGACAATCCCAACCTGACAAGGCAATTTGGACCAGTTAGAGCAGCATCCCCTGGCAAACTCCCACCAATGCTTATTGTAATGCTAATGCTAATTCCGAAGACATGGAGGCCGAGTTTCTTCATCCTCCAACAGCTTCTCAGATTCACCCAAGCCGATGGCCACACGTCTCTGCACTGACAGCAGATGGCCTTGCGTTTGCTTCTGCTGGCTCTCTAAAAAAATAAATAAGGGCCACACACGTCTTGATGTTCCTGGAAGGCGTAATGTCACGGGGCTCGATTTTGACTGTGTGGGACTATGAGAGGACGCCACCATGATGGCGGCTGAGACCGCAGGTCAGTCTTCGTCATCGCAAAAGGCGAGACTATTTGTTTGTCTCGCCCCATATACGCCACGCCCCATTTCGTAAACAGCGAACGCTGAAAGCGCCTCCCGCTCGGCCATCCCCACGCGTTAGCGCTAGGCCGCGCTGACTTCCATGTTCTACAGTGGCCCTGTTTACATACACAAGCCAAGGAGCATCCATCAACTTCATGCATAAATAACATTTATTATTCCTCAAGGACGAAATAAGAGCTGGGAGAAAAAAAGACACTCATCTGCATGTGCACTTCTGAAAGTGCCACGAGAAGGTCAACACTGACTGCCTCCATCTCCTCAGTCAGGCTTTTAACTAATTGCTGGGACAGGCCTCTGCATCTATTTATCTCTTACTCTGTCAGCTGCCCCATGGTGGGGGTGGATGAAGGCTTCTTGGGGCAGTAAATCTCAGATTTACTCCTTCCCCACCCCCCGAAACTCTCGGTGGATATCATTCAAGGGCTGAGTTGAGTCAAATTCAGTTCACAAGCAAAAAAAAAATAAATAATAAAAAAAATGTAAAAAATAAGCTACATTTTCCTTTCTGAAAATTAAACATGGCACTACAGTTCCGTATCTTGGATCCTGGACTGTTTGAACGCTGCTTTCCAAGTCCAGATCAGTTTGCTTCAGTTACATTAAAAAGAAAAAAATACTGAAGATGTTACTATGCAGAGGAACAACAATATGGATTTATCTACAACTGAGTGTAACAAATGTTGCTCCTGGCAGTTGGTGACTCCCAATATACAGAATGTTAGAATACAGTAAACACACACATCCAGTGTTCTGGAAAAGGTGCAACAGGAAAACAGAAAGCAAATAAAAGACTGCGCACTGCAGCTGTGCTCAACCATGACTCTGTTATTTGCATAAATTACATTTCGGAATAAATCCCCTCTAACAATACCGCTGACGCTAACACACCTCATCTCTCAGGCCACGCTGCCACCCACCATCCTCTGCCACTGTCAGCTCAGAGCTGGCAAAGTCCCCCCCTCCTTTTTCTGTCTGTCGTTCTTTCGTTCTTTCTTTCCCTCCCTGCAGTTCTGACGCCATTGACTTACATTACTTAACAAGGGCCCGAGCATCAGTTTATCAGACCGTCACTCACATGAAAGTCGAGTCAAACGGCTACAGGACAATCGATACGCGCTGATGGAAGGGGTGACGGGGCCCTGGTGTTTATGAGAGGCACGCTCAGAAGGGGGCTGGGAGTCTCCTAATTGTGTTTCTCTGTCCTGCACCGACTCCCGTCTCCAGCAAATTACATTAAAGCATTCCCGTCCAGGCGAGAGAGGGTCACTGCCGCGGCTCTCACTGTGACAACCCATATATTAGGAAGATGAAAGCTCCCTGATAGGGGACCATGCTCCACATGCAGATTGCGTTTGGCGAGATGAATCGCTCGTGTTTTGACATTTCCTTGGCCCGAGACAAGCTGCTTGCGATCCTTCTTGTGTCCACTCGCCAAAATCAAATCCAAAAGACGAAAAACCCACACGGCACCTTTCACTAAATATTTATTTCTTTTCCTTCTTCTTCTTCTTCTCCTCCTCCTCTCGCTTCCCTGCTTCTTTCTCTCTTTCTTCTCCTGGTGAATGGATAGTCTGAGACTATTTCTGCTCAAACACTTTCAGGGTTAGATTACAAAGATCGCTGTGATGTTATAAAACTAAAGGAAAACAAAAGACGGTCTGTGTGCTCTGAACCACACTTTTTCAAAAGACAATTCAAAAGACAACTCAATTTTGTTTTTTTCAGGAGGAGGTTGAGGTTAAACAAATAGAGCAGTGCGGGGGGTGGTGGTGGGGGCTGTTAATGGGGGTCACTGCCGGCCACAAGGGACTAAAAGATTTACGGGAGCTAACATACCAGCTTTGCAAGTGCATACCTGGATCTGGTAAAACTGGCAGGGAGAGAAAGTAAAAGAAAAAAGGGAAAAAACTATATTTATCCAACATTTATCTGAATGATTTTTAGAAGTCTGAAAAAAGGCGCATTGAGCATTCTTGAATCAAATCTCTGATCAGAAATTCAGAAGGTTGTTTTTCAAAAGAGAAGCAGGCCCTGACCACGCCCAGTACACTGTCCCTGAGACCCAAATCACTCAGCGGAGAGTAACAACGGCACAACAGAACAAAGGCAAACATTTCTGCAATATGCTTCATATGGTGATAACGTGTGTATGTGTGTGTGTGTGTGTGTGTGTGTACATGCATGTGTGTGTGTGTGGAGGAGGATGAGTTTCTATACCCAATTGCACATGCAAATACACTCACACGTACCTATACAAGAACACATGATTTCAACGTGACAGGTACAGCTCCAGTCTGCTGCCATCATAGCCAGAGCGGTACGTTATCTTTGGCTCCATGAATGTTGCTTAACTAACTGATGAACAGGGTGGTCCGCGTTCCTCTCATTTTTACACACCAGCCGTTGATACGTCGATATACTGCCCTGGTTCTCCCCGGGGCGGGTCAGGTGAAAAGTCGTGCTCCTGGGCGTAACAGCCTGGTGCATCAAGATTTATGGGATATCGATTTCCTTTCGCATTTTTTTTGGTCACTCATTTTGATGAGCCCAAGACTGAAAGCTCCCGGCGCTCTGTGGATGCTGCTGTCTCCATGGTGACAAAACCCTTCTGGTCTCATGCCAGAGCACTGACTTCAGATGCTTGATCTTCAGATGGATTCCGATACATCGCTGATGCTTACTTTACAACCTGAAAAATGTGTGTCTTCACTTGGAGCAGTGTTTTGTGACCCAGGAACGAATTGTTAACATACTGTACCCTTCACAATTTTGCTCGTTTTCATCATCATTAATCACCAAATGCAGGGGGGATAGTGTTTTCTCTTTCTTTCTTTCTCTCTCTCTTCACCCCTCCCCCTTTTTCTGTGCAAACGCTTGAGCGTTCTCCCATTAAAACTGATGGGATGACCTGTAAAACAGTACAGGGTGATGGAATTGGAGTGGAGTGGGGATGTATCTTTCCAGGGCTCAATCATAGCCCAGAAAACCAGAGTCCAGAAACAGCACCTTTTTTGGTTCGTAAAATTGGCTACGCATGTTACTGTTACTTTCACATTAACATCGGGCAGAATTAGAACACTATTGGAACACAGTCGTTCAACACTGGAGGGATGTATCCCTTATCCCCCAGCAAACTATATGCTGTAGTCTAACACAGGCTTTTATGGTATTGTCACAGATATCTCATCCATTACAATTTTCACTGGGCCTGTTCCAGGACACTTGCGTCGTCATTACCATGGGGAGCTTGTTTGGGATCCAACAGTATGTAAATTTTAACGATGTCAAAAACGGCTTCTCCCTGCTCATTTGGCCAGCACTAAAACTACATTTCCCATGTGCACATGGGGTCATTGATCATGTGATCCATACTGACTCATCCCTTCCCAAAATCCTAAAGAAAACAAAAGCTCTTAATGAAGCTGGGAAGAGGGAATGGGAACATTTCCGCGAAAGAACATTAAACTCATAAATACAGAAAGCCCCAAAGACCACAGTGCCGTTCATCTTCCACACATGCTGTTTTCTACCCTCCTACGACATCCTATGGGGACCGCCCTGTGCCTATTGTCCCGTTTCCATCCCCAGCAAAAATTGGCTCCTCTGATTCTAATGGACTGCATAGTTATTCTACAGCCTTTCATTTGTCTGCTCTGTCATCACCTCGGTTTTCATTTCCTTCTGAGCAGAATACAAAATTAACACAGTCGATTGGCCCAGAGCCCCTGAAGGAACAGATGATTGAATCTGAGTTCCAAACATCAAGAATCATGACGAGCAATTTACCACAGATGGCCACTGTTTTCTTTTTTTAATTCTGGACCGTGAGGAACAGACTGATTGTCTCCTTGTCTTTCACAGCATGTTACTGCGCACTAACAGAGCCACTGCACAGACATGATGAGACACTACAGTTACCAACCCCAACCAACCAACCAACCAACACACACACACACACACACACACACACACGCGCACACGCACACACACACACACACGAGAGCACACACACACACACACACACATATACACACACACGCACACACATAGGCACACACAAACGCGCACACACACACGTAGAGTGACATATTAATGTGCACTCTTTCTTGTCATGCCATCTGCACAGACTTCATCATACTGTGAGCTCTCTCTCTCTCTCTCTCTCTCTCTCTCTCTCTCTCTCTCCCTAGCTAAAACCAAAAAGGCGAAGAAGAGAAAGACAAATACAAAGGGAGAGAGTCCGTTGGGGGTTCTGATTTGGAACATTGATTGAAATTCAGGGCGGCAGCTTTAGCAATTCAGAGCCCACTGTGACCCCCGACACGGAGTGTGGCACCTGGAAGGCCCTTGTCACCCCCCAGGCATGGACCCCGCAGCACTGCTACGGTAACGGGCGAGCCAGACCCGCTGAGTGGAAACACTGTGTGCTTTATACAAGCACTACTGCTCTACCCGGGGAGCTAGACCCAGAGAGGCAATGCTAACCTGTTTTTCCTTTTATATTTACCTGCAAGGATTGCACTGAGTAACATGGTAATTGTTGTTTGGAAATACCCCTGCAATTCCTCCTGAAGCATTGGCCTCCTTTGTGCTGTGATGTAAACATACAAAAATATAAATTAAAAGTGTGCTTTCTTTCCCCCCAGCTCAAATTTTCCCACAAATCATTTCCCTCTGCCACTGGCTGGCAAAAGAAAGGGCGATTTTTGTAAAGTCTGCACAAACGTTTGTATCAAAAAAAAAAATTCTGGGATAAGAGTATTATTGCACTGACTATGTCCGGGCAGGCTAACGTATCAGTATTTTGCAGGAATCTATTTTTCACTGCTGTCAATGGAGATAACTGCAGCCGTTTCAGAGTCCGCAGAGGTGCGGCATCTTTGGAGGTCGTTCCAGGACCGAATTCCGCACACACTGCGATCTCATTGTTTCATTCGTGATTATTTACATCTTGCATCCTTTGATAATGTCCTGGAAGACAAATTAGGTGGCAAACAGGGTCAGTCTGACACTGCTCTACAAAAAAAAAGCTCTACTGCTTACATTCGGCAAGCGGTAAATTTCAAAAAGAGCGCATAAAGAAATCACCAACGCAAATGAAAAGCTGCCACAAAAAAATTAAAAAAAGATGGACATCCAACCCAAATAACCCGTGTCTTATTAAACACTACAAGCAGAAGATCAAACAGATACTTCACCTGCTGTTTGTGCAGCTATCGCCATCTGCCAACATCCACAGGTCTGAAGGTGACCCCCGCCCTGTCTGATTGCGGCTCCTGCTTTAAACTGGCCGGCGAATGTTTGCTCAGAACACACAGAAATGTTGGAGCAAACGCTGTAAACGAGTTTGCAGATTGGGGTGGGGGGGGTGGGCGTTGTTCTCATTAACTCCTACGCACACGATACTCAATTACGGTGTTGTCTAAGTGAATGACCTCTCCCGGTAACGGCAAGCACATGGTAGTGAAATGGAAAACGCAGGTAAGTAAACACCGGCGCGGTTTTATCTCCCTAAATGGAGGACATAGTGCAAATAAATGTGCCAAAGATGTCATAAAAATCGCCCACTTGCTCCATAATATGTTAGCACTTCGGAAAAAGGGGGCGCGACCTACTGTGCTAACTCATGAGGACACAAATGCAGCAATGTTTGTTCATGATATCGCCAACCAGGAATAAACCCAGAATAAAGCCTTGATAATTCCATTTTAATTGCAATACATTTTATTTAATTACTATATATGTGTGCACACTATCACACATGTACACATAGACGCATACACATACACACAGGGGGCAGACAAAATATTGAAATTAACAGAGCGAGTACATCAAAAATGAGAAGGACTCTACATGTTTCAAATGAACGTCAATACTGATGACCAATATCTTTCTGCTGTGAACGACATTATAAAATCAACACATTGCACACGTGTGGCTAAGTGATATATAGCCAATCCCAGGCCAGCTGTATTGTGATGTCACAAACCGTTCCCAGCTGAATACCTTGGGGAGGTACGACCCTCCTAAAACATTAAACACACAACACAGATAAATGGGTCAGAAAGACTTCTTTACACAATGGCTAAAACAGCCATTTTTTACATTCAAAATGATTTATGGATCCGAAGCTCTCTGTTGCCGCTGGGCAACCCCTGCCCCCTTCCCACGTCCCCAACCCCCCACACACCCCACATGCACTTCCCGCATTTTCTCCACCTCTCTCATCCAGGCTGGCCATGTGTAATTAGGAGTACTGCCTTACGATGCTTCAGCCCCACAGGGGGAGAATGGGAACTTCCTCCACTGTAGCTGGAGGGAGAGGAGGGAGCACAGGATGAAGGTGAGGAGGAAGGTGAATTTAAGAGGGACGTTCCAGGCTGCAGGCAGCATGGTGGCTCAGTGGTTAGCACTGTGACCTCACAGCAAGAAGGACCCAAGGTTGCATTGGGTTTGGGTCCAAAGACATGCAGGTTAGGTGGACTGGCCTTTCCAAATTGCCTGTAAGTATGCATGCATGTGTGTGTGCATGTGTGTGTGAGTGCATTTGTCTTTCTGGGTCTGCAATGGACTGGCTACCTGTCCAGGGTGTCTCCCTGCCATTCCCCCTCTGCCCCCAGCAACCCTAGTCCCCAGCACTGGGGAGAGTGCTCACAGTTCTGCCACCCGGCACTGCCGACGGACAATCAACAGACCTGGAAACAACGAGGGTTTGAAAGGGTGCCGGGGCAACAGGGGGAACCTAATAACGGATGACTTATAAACACGAGGCCGTATGTTTAAAATCAGGCGGGGGTGAGATAGAGAGAAAAAGAGAGAGAGAGAGAGAGAGAGAAGCAGGGAGAGAAACCGAGAGAGGCTCTCGCTGTATTGTTTCACAGCTCATTATCAGGTCCTTTTAGGCTGGCAAATTTGAGCAGCGACCATCATTTTGCCAGCCCTACCTCAATAGGGTCTGCTCAATGAACTGGACCATCAAGGGATGGGAGGGGGGGAGCAGGGCGAGGTGTAGGATCCAGGCATGAGGGGGTCAAACGCAATTAAGCCTACGGTGTGCAATTAGCGGGAAACTGAATGCCAGCGTCGTAAGAATTTAATTAAAATCACACCCGTAATCACCATTGCAGAGAACATCGATAATTACAATCACACCAAAAAAGAGAGGCGAATGTCTCTCTGTCTCTCGTGCTGGTCCACACTCAACGCTTGCTCTGCTCGAGCCCCTCGTCGAGTTTGATTGTTCTGCTTCATGGCACTGGCACAATGACATCCCAATCAGTCCATTTTCCATTTCATAATTGCCTTTCTTTTACTCAGCAACGCTGCTCCATGTTCGCCTGTCATTGTGTGTGCTTATGTATTAAGAGGTCCGAAGGCCCTTGTCAGTACACATTCTGGTACTCCTGTCCAGCACTGTGCACCCTTTCCCATAATTCCCTCTCCTGACTCAAAGCTGTTAGGCCTCAAGGAACAGATATGATTTCTCTAGCCTGGAACTGTCCAACTGCACACGCCCCTTTTCCGCTGAGGTGCAAATCTGATTCACAGGATAGTCACGGAAACACACATCCTGTCAAAGATCTCAGGTCTTTTTTTCCAATCATGCTATTGCATGCCGTCCCCATGTTTGAGGGAAACACAGCCGTGGCCCTCTGATTTCTCAGAATACCATTAATGCGTTTTGATCTGCTATGTTATTATCTTCACCTGCAATCACTCATTTTTTATGCTTGTCCATGCACTTATATAGAACTTTGACATGTATTTTCCATGAGAAAATGATGTAGAAAAAGGATGATTATTAGTACCATAATCATAAAGATGGGAATGAATAACGAAAAGGAATAACATAGATAATGACACCTGGATACTACAGAGAGCCATAATGTCATACCAGTGAAAATCTCCTTTTTCTGTTAGTGAATACCAATTATGCTAATCACTCAGTTCATTCACAACACTAAGAATACACTTCAGAGTACAATTTTTTAAATGAACAGTAGTTGGTATTTTTTATATTCAAATACATGGGAAAACAACAAAATACTCCTGCTTAATTAGTGCAAATTACATCAATCAAACACTTGTTAAGACGGTGATATACAGGGGCACTCTGCTAAACCCTGCTGGCTAAGGGCCCTCAAACTCAAGCACCTGGCCCAGGAGCGCCTGACTGAGGAAGTTGGGCTATGCGCCATGTAGGTCAAAAAATGTCACATTCAGAAACATTCAGCTTATTATTTCAAAGGGATGAGCTCATGTTTTCACAAGTACATTAATTTTGTTGGTCACAGGGTAATTGCATCTTTAAATTCACACCAAACTTAAGCAATTAAAATGGTGTTATACCATGATAAGAAACATAGGACCTGTCCACCTCCATCCATTGCCTTTGGTCTGAGACCAATGAACTTTGGACTGTAACCTTCAACTCTGTGTTTGTGTTAACTAACTTCCACTGACATCCCGTTTCCATCTATTTTACAAAGTGAAATTTTCATTGTTATTTTCTACCAACCAGTTACCTCCAAATTCCTTGTCCCTCAGCCTATCAAAAACACGGATATTCTTGAAAATGTACAATTTCGTGAACAGACCCTGAATAGCTGGCAACCAAATCGCCAATACAAGCCCTGCTTGAGCTTACAGTGTACATGGATTTTACAGCTTCAATAAACACAAGCAAGTTTAAACGGTTGATTTTAATTAGGTCTATGTCAGGTATTTCATTTTATTATTTCAGTTACATTGTGGCTGTGTAGGTTGTGCTTGTCTGTGCCTCGTCTTGCAGCAATTAGTGTTGCCATTTTCTATAACCGCAAAGTTACAACCACAAATCAAACCCACAACAACTGCGCAGTTTGATAAATTTGGAACTTCAGTCATAAATTTCCACATACATTTTTTTGGTGTTTTCCTTTATCCCACTCAAACTGTTCAGCCTCAAGCAGCAACCCGCCCCTGGAGGTTCAGCAGGAGGCGGCCATGACACGTGACTGTCCCAGGTCACATGACTATAAACTCTCACCCCTTTTCACCCAGCATATTTTGTTAATTTACCAAATGACTTTTCTCTGCACTGCTTCTTCTACATTCCATATTCAGTTAAGTTAATTACAATGTCTTCCCATGTACACAAGGATTTAGTTAACATCCACTGTGAGGCTAGCTTATTAATCTTACGTTCTTTTAATTTCTAAATTAATTTACTCTGCATGATGAGAATAACGCCTTTGAGTTGGCACCACTTCTCCTTTCCTATTCCGCAGACCAAAATTTTGAGCCAGATTCTGTTGCTTAATTGTACCCAGTCTGCATTACCTAATTTCACTCTCATCTAATTCAAATTAATTTGTCTTTAATAAAAACAATAAGTGGAGAGAGTGGATTTAAATTTAATGAAACTTTCAAATTGGCTCCAGTGGGAAATAAGCTTTTCCTGTCCAAAAATATTATGAAAAATACAAACCGCGATGACCGTTTTCAACAACTTTACCTCCACTCTAAGAATAACACTGATGAACCCTGTGATTATGTAAGTGAAGAACTCCTGTAGAGTATTTTTGCATGTTTTGTACAATAATTATTGTACAGGAGGTACCATTCAGTACCTGTTCTACAGTACATTTTGTACTACAGAACAGGTACCAAATGGTGCAATAACAGTTAGTTAATGGTTTCATATTTAATGGTTTAATGGTTTTGGTGCCATTTAGAACCCTAAGTGTAAACACATTAACTAGCAGTAAATATCAGTCAGGCATGAACATGTCAGGGGTTCTTGCAAACTGCCACATGACTTTGCCATGAGCACACATGCACAGATGCACAATCACACACAAACATATACAGCAGCACAAAAGCGCAGCTGTATTCCACACATCCTCACATCTCATCCTCATATATATATATTAGACATGCAGGGAATAAACCATATGCCTTTTGCAAAACTGTGAATGTAAATTTTAAGGACATTTCAGGCATCTCAGTTTGTCCAGATGTCTCCAGGTATATGTCCCACAGTGGTAATTATAATTATACAAAAAGAACACGGTGTGCCATGATGGCTAATGCTACAGGCAGCACATCACAAATACATGCTATTAGACACTATTGTGAAGTGCCTCCATGTTTCCATGGTGACACATAGAGACAATCCTGCATATTGAGGAAAAAAATCAAATAAAACTGCATTCAATCAAAAGGGAAAAAACACAGCTTTAAAAACACACCTTTTTTTTACGGTTGGTTAGTATAGGGTATACCAAAGAGAACATAGAATCAAACTGCAAACCCCTCAAAATGTGATCCGAAATATACTTTACATATAACTTTGCTGTTAAGTTTTTTTAGGCATTTAGCAAGGAGGGGCATTTTTATACGTCCTGGTTGCTTAATTGGATCGATAATTAAGATAAATTCATTGAGCTCTATGTTGTTTTTAAAAGGAGACATTGACAGCCTGAATCTGCAGGTCTGTAGGCATTGGACAGTGAAATGCCTGAGTGAAACACAGCTCTGTGTTCTCTTGCCTGGCTCTGTGCTTTCTCTATGCTCCACATCTCTCTGTCTTCTACATTGACAATGTCAAAACCCGCCCACCTAGAGTCACTCCAGCAGACCGACAACCAACTTCCATGGCAACTACCCAATCAACCAAGGAACTCAAAGCCCCTGACAGGTGACAAGAGACATGTGAGGCAAAAAAAAAAAACACTGGATCATTAAGATGGAAGCTCTACAAATTGGTCCCTGCATAGGTTTGTAACAGCGCAGCGCTAACACTGTCAACGCTCCTTCACTGAGCTCTGAAAAACAGATTGCGTGGCTGGGAAAGTCAGGCTCCTGTGTGCCGGCTCCATGGGAACAAGCATGTGCGGTCCAAAACCTAAGGCGAAAACACAAACCGGCGGCAACGCACTGCCCCGAGCACTCAGAAACACAGCATCTGCTCGGGGGCAACAGCGTGGCCTGTGGGATGTTTACACCCTTCACTGCATGTTCAGAGTTTCCAGGGGGGCAGTGCTGCTTGATGGATAGGAAGCTGGGCTTGTAACCCTGAGGTTATAGTCTCAATCCCTGCACAGGGTACTGCTATGTGCCTCACCTGAATTGTTCGGTAAATTTGGTAATGATGTAAAAATATAAGACAGATAAATGTAGCCTAACGTTTTCTGCCTGAACTCAGGCAGGATCATTCACACAGGGTCATGCCAACTTCAGCATGTCCAGTTTCCCATAGAAACAGACCTCACGCACCCATATTGTACTATTAACCTGCCTGATGAGAAAATGGATGGAAACTGGACCCATCTCTCTCGGAAGAGAAGATGGAGATCTCTGAAGACAGAGCCCTTCCATTTTTTAAATATCAGACAAGTTTTATTCCCCCTCATCTAGCCAGCAGTACATGACATTTGCTAACAGTCATAAGTTCATTCTGTTACACATCATTAAACATTTTATTAGCATTACAGTGCAGGTCAGTCTGTGGTGAATTATTATCATTTACCATTACACTGTAAACCAGAGGCCACCAGAGAGGGGACCACTAAATAACCAGCAGAACAGACAGAAGAATAAAAAAACCTGTTTACTGTCCTTTCAGCAGCACAGGAATACACATTACACAATGATTAACTTGATGTTATGTAAGATGATTTGTGTCCAGTGATCCGGCAATAGTAATAAAAATAATGGAGGAGGAAAAGCCGGGCCGTGTTGCGGGAATTCCTCCCTCTAGGCCGCCGGGCGGGATGCAATCAAACGCACTACAGCTGTTTGAGGGCATACGCAATTCAATCAAAACAAGGCTGCTGCATTTCGACATTAATTCATTTGGAACGTGCTCTTTTCATTTCATCCTAAGAGGCAACGGCACACGTGCATTTAAGGAGACTGAAGTCCATTCTGATTGACTGAGATGCATACACACTTAAAGACACCGAGTGCATTTGATGAAGGCCACTCCAAAACGTTCATTATTTTATTATTTTTTTTTCATGTTTCATGTTTTTCTTTTGCTGTCATGTATGGCACAGTATTGTGTGGCTAGATCCCACCGACAGCCAGCACAGTCGCTTCTGCTCTTGTCGACAGCATGTCGGGAATGGGGGCCAACAGCATAATGGAGAGGTATTAGGAGTGCTTGCCTTGCTAGTGCCCACTTCTCTGCTCTCCCATTGCCATGCTATTTCACACTGCAGGTGCCATCATGAACAACACAAACTCACGCTGCCTGGTCCTTACAGCCCAACCACTAAACCCCAGCTGCAAACATCTCTCATTTGCAGGCAACAGCACATAAACCAGCAACACGGTAGGGGAGGCAGAGAACTTCAGACCGATAACTGTGTCTGAATCGATATTGATTTTAACTTGTGTTTTCGTAATTAGCAAGACTAAGAAGTGAAGTTCTCCAAACAGCATCTGATCTCTGTTTTTCTCATTTCACTGTGCCTGTTGTAGTATCGCAGCACCCTTTCAAACATCTAATTAAATTTATTTCACCAATTCTTGTTTCATGCATCGATTATAAAGAAAATAGATGGGAAAACTTGGTTAACTTCAAAATCTTTTTTGTCATTGCACTTCTGGAACAGACCCAAAACAGATGTGTATAACCTTAAGCTGGTGAAAGGTTGCAAGATTTTATCACTTAATTACGAGATCTTATCTCATAATTACAAGGTAAATCCCTTATTTCGTAATCATGAGCTACATCATTATCTCAATGGTAATTCCAACCTCTTTTCTTTTTAATATTATTTTACAAGAAGGGGAAGACTGAGGTCGCATTCCCAGCAATGCCACTCCGGAAACTCAATCTCCACCAGCATCTTAAAATTATGCACATTTTTAGGCTTAGGCTGCATGCATTCTCATTGGTTCCTTCAGCTTTCTTAAAGCAGATTTGATTGGCTGGGACAGTTACTGTTTTATGCACCCACCCATCCCTTGTTTTGTGTTTACATTTTCCTACTGGACGGGAATATAATTCATGGAGGACAGCGCCTTATATACAGTTTTCAGAAGAGTCTTTTTATGATCTACTAACATACAGGTTTGCAATGTTTACTGTAAGGATACAGAACCCCAGAGACCTCTGCTTGCTCAGTAAATCCAAACTCAAAACACTACCTACCGATGCAGAAGTGTAAGTTGAAGCACAGTACAAACGTTAAAGAGTTCAAAATGGAAACATATGCATGCTTTAAAACGCTCACCTTTCAGTTTAAAATTGTCAGGTCAACAAACAAATGCTGCTACATCCATGATACAGACACTCCCTTATTGAATTGTTTAAAAGGGTTGATCTCATTTATATGACATAAACAGTATATAATTACGTGATTTAGTATTTATCGCGTAATTGTTATTTCTCATTCGGTTTTAGCAGTGTGCTTCCTTAAACTTAAAAATTAAATGGTATGAAAGGTACATTTTCAATAGAATATATGTAAATATTTTATATAATAAACAAAAAAAAAACCACAGCAATAGCTATTCAGAACCCTTGGAGATCGAGATGAACAGGCAAAATTCACACTAGAAATATAAGAAGCAAGCAATGGGGCAATGGGGCAAATAATGAAACATTTTATATGACATTGGAGCAATGGAGTCCTTCAGCTGAGTTATGTGGAAAATGACTTCTCTTACCTGATTTGGGAGGATGCAGGAACAATGCAGGAGGGGCGGCAGCGACACCATGGAGAGAGAGGGAGAGAGAGAGAGACTTGTATAAGTGGTGAGCTCACATGAGCGAAGGCATACTCAAATGAAACAGAAGTCTGGTGAAGGTAGTGTCCACAGATCACCACAAGCCACATAACTCACAGGGTTCCTGCTATTTGCTTTAAAAGACTAAAATTGCATTCATGTGAGCTCCACCGCTGCGTATGTCACAGATCCATGAGGCAGCCCATCCTAG